>JUFY01035599.1:0-44308 GCA_001855655.1 Leptopilina clavipes
GCGCGTGCGTCCGAGCGCAAATCGAGTTATAGAATTGGGAGGTTCAATTATAGTCAGACAACACAATTAAGTGTTATTTATACCGTTTTATTTTCGTTCTGATTTATATTATTGTTTTCTTATTATGTTATTTATAATGATTGATTTGGATTATTAATTTCATATTTTTGTATATTTTATTATATTTTTTCATAGATTTCCTGAAGAGAAAATCAAACAGATTTCCAATTTTTGAAAATTAATTTGTCTGAATGTTTTCGTTTATTTTCGTTTATTTTCGTTTATTCCTTCTTCGAAAATAATAATTGAGATGAGAAAATTACGATATGAAAACTAGAGTGACGTTTGATTTTTAAGAAAATTTGAATGTGGAAAAAAAACAAACACCTGAGATGTTACTTTAGACACTATAGATATTTAGTTGATAAGGGGGTTCGTCACATGTATAGATTCAGAAGCGTGGCGTGGTGTAATTCAGTCACCACGTAACATAATTATCTTTCTAACTCAGGCTCTCGTATCTCTCTCGTTTCTCTCTCGTACTTATTGGAAAATCCAGCGAATGAGAGAGAGAGAGAGAGAGAGAGAGAGTCCTGAAGCGAATAATCATGCATTTGTGTGAATGTATATATGTATTCTGAATCTACATTGCCACAGGCAGTTCGTGGTCAAACTTTGAGTCGCTATACAGGCAAATTTAATGGAATCCTAACTCGGACCGGCACTGAGGTACAAATGTCTACAGCAGTAACTGAAACCATGTTCGAATTTCATTTTTTTTGTAATTTCTTTATTATTGCATTATTTTACTGGGTTCTTAAATGAATTTTATCATTAAATCTTAAATGTTAATATACAGTTTTACTAAATTAATAATAATATTAATATTATTTAATATTAATATTAATATTAACTTAATAATAACTTAACTTAATATTAACTCATTAATATTAATTAATCACTGACTTTTTTAAGGGGAAAAATATTGAATCGACCAATCAAGAGCCAAGGACTATTATGATAATTACTATAGTGTCTATTCCTAGATTATAAAACACTTTTATAATCATTAAAATTATTGTCCCACTTTCTTAATTAATTTCATTGGCTAATCTTCTATTATGAAATTAAATGGAAAGGTTACGAGCTATCAAAATATTCAGATTAGGAGTCTAAACCTGTAGGTTTAGTTATAATAGAAGACGAATACGTTTTAAATATATTAATAGAAGGTAATTGATATAAAAAGAAAAATGAAACAAACTTTAGTTTAAAAGTTATGAATTTGTTTGCCTCATCTTCTTTCTCATTCAATTTTAATAACTGAAGCTGTATGCGGCAGCTGTGAATCTTCCAAGCAGAGTGTGCGTCAGACGGTTGTATGTTATTCAATTATAAGCGGCCCAAGCTTTGTAATTGATAGTAAGTACTTAGTAGATTGAATCTAATATGTCACTAAATTAGTATAGAACATATTTTGAAATAATAAACTTCTTTAAAAAATTATTTTTCTATTATACAGATGCTTTTGTATATTTCATATTTTTATTTCAACATTTTTAATAAAATAAATAGTTTTTCCATATATTTACAATTTCATTTCAGTCCTGAAAAAAATTACGTTAGATGTAATCAGTTTGGCTTTTAATCATATATTATTGACCAATTTAAATCGATATAGGTTTGAAATTGTGGAAAAGAGGAAGAAACTTTCTAAGAATGACATATATTTTATTCATATCAGACTGCAATCGCTGTTGAAATAAATTGAAAGAAGCCGACAAACATCAATTTGCCGATAAGTGACAATCCCTGTGGATTATCAAATTTAAATTGGTCGTCAGTGTTTCCAACGCAAATGTGGCCAAACGTGCAACAAAAAATCGAAAGTTGATGAGAACAATACAGTGGAAAATGTCAACAAAAAGGAAATTGAAACAGAAAAACAAAATAAAAATTGCTTCATTTAATGTTTAAAACATAGGTAAATATTCATTTAAATATACATGTGATTATTTTTTTCTATTTTCTTAAAGTTTTCACAACAGCAGAGAAAACATACAGAGATCAAAACGCTGCAAAATTATACTGGTTTTTGGTTCGATTATTTGTAGAATGATCCAAGAAAGCAGCATCATTTTGCATTGTTTTGATCCCTTTAGGTTTTCCATGAGTTGATGAAATTTTCTCCAATTTCCCCTAATTTTGATGATAGAATTTTAACTTTTTGGTTGAATTTGATACAAAAAAACCATGCAAAATTATCAGTAGTACAAAGTAAGACAAAAAAGTTATTCTAAATACATTTCGGAATTCAAGTAATTTACTGTCAGTAGAAGAAGTCAATTATAGTCAGACAAAACACTTTTAAACACTTGAAATTTACTTTCAATAGTACGAGTCGATTTTAGTCAGAAAAAAAATTAGAAATTGTACAGCCAGTAGAAAAAGACAATTATAGGCAGACAATACATTTCGGAATTCTTGTAATTTACTGTCAGTAGAAGAAATCAATTATAGTCAGACAAATCGTTTCTAGAGAATTAAAATTTACTCCTAGTAGTATAAATGAATTGCGGTCGGACATAATCCTTTGAATTCAGTCTCAGTAGTATAAGTCAATTATAGTCAGGCAAAACACTTTCAAATTCTTCATATTTACTGTAAGTAGTAAAAGTCAATTTTAGTCATAAAAAAAATTCCAATTTGTCCAACACATTTCGAAATTGAAGTAATTTACTGTCAGTAGAAGAAGTCAAGTATAGTCAGACAAAAAACTTTTAAATACTTGAAATTTACTTTCAGTAGTAAGAAGACAATTATAGTCAGACAAATCGTTTCTAAAGAATTGGAATTTACTCCTAGTAGTATAAATGAATTGCGGTCGGACATAATACTTTAAATTCAGTCTCAGTAGTATAAGTCAATTATAGTCAGACAAAACACTTTCAAATTCTTGATATTTACTGTAAGTAGTACGAGTCAATTTAAGTCAGAAAAAAAATTCCAATTTGTACAGTCAGTAGAAAAAGAAAATTATAGTCAGACAACACATTTCGGAATTCTTGTAATTTGCTGTCTGTAGAAAAAATCAATTATAGTCAGACAAATCGTTTCTAAATAATTGAAATTTACTCCTAATAGTATAAATGAATTGCGGTCGGACATAATACTTTGAATTCAGTGTCAGTAGTATAAGTCAATTATGGTCAGACAAAACATTTTCAAATTCTTGATGTTTACTGTAAGTAGTACGAGTCAATTTTAGTGAGAAAAAAAATTCCAATGTGTACAGTCAGTAGTAAAAGATAATTATAGTCAGACAATACATTTCGGAATTCTTGTAATTTACTGTCAGTAGAAAAAATCGATTATAGTCAGACAAATCGTTTCTAAATAATTGAAATTTACTCCTAGTAGTATAAATGAATTGCGGTCGGACATAATCCTTTGAATTCAGTCTCAGTAGTATAAGTCAATTATAGTCAGACAAAACACTTTCAAATTCTTCATGTTTACTGTAAGTAGTACGAGTCAATTTTAGTCAGAAAAAAAATTCCAATTTGTCCAGTCAGTGAAAAAGGACAATTATAGTCAGACAACACATTTCGGAATTCTTGTAATTTACTGTCAGTAGAAAAGGTCAAGTATAGTCAGACAAAACATTTCTAAATAATTGAAATTTACTCGTATAGAAATTAATTTTGGTGAGTCAAAATCTTTTCAAATTCCTGTATTAGTTTGTCAGCAATAGGAATCAATGTTGATCATACTGAGAACTTCCAAATACTTGAAATTTAATCGCAGTAGTACAAGTCAATGCCAGTCGGACAAAATTCTTTCAAATTCTTGTAATTTTAAGTTTTAACTATCAGTAGTATGAGTCAAGATTGGTCAGACAGACCTTTTCCCAATACTATCGAACTTTTGGATTCCATATAGGTAAATAAATTCAATAAAAGCGGTAAAATATACCTAAAAAAACAATAAATGTTTCACGCAACGTGGAAATTGTGAATATATGAAATCAACAACTTTGTACAAGTGACAGGTGACTTTATTCTTAGTTTCCCGTCGTATCAGATACGCTGCACAGCCGACGCCTCGGTAGAATTCCGACAGCGTTACCAAGCGGCGAGGAGGTTGTTTAATAAAATAATCTTGTTATGCCGCTGTTGGGAGTTCGCCCGAAGGTGGATGGGTATAGTAGGAGGGTGCGGACTAATGTACCAGCAGCAAGGGATGGTAGCCAAGGGGTGCAGGGGGGGAGAGAGAGAGAGAGAGAGAGAGCTGGTTGATACAAGGTGGAGAACCAGTCAGAAGGGTTGGGCGGAGGGGAGGGTGGATACCGGGTAGGCCAGGGGGTACTAATACATAAAGTAGCTTAAAGTAGAAAATTGTGGAAGCGTCGTGATGCCTGGTGATTGCGTTACCTCCGGGCTTTGATTTAAAATGCAACGAGGGGCCACGAGACGGGGTAAGGGGTTGTCGGAGCCAACGAGGGTGGGTTCGAAAAGGGGCTCATGCCAGAGCTCTATATATATACACTACACTCTCGTCTCGAGATAGCATGATGAGAGGGAGCCGGTGGAGAAGAAAATTCCCCGGCAAAGAGAGAGGAGAAGTAAATGAAGGAGAAGAAAAGGATCCCACTCTCAGACGGAGGCTTTCACGTCGAACTCATCTTCAGGGTAGAGAAGGGAACCCTTATATCCCCCCTTATACCACCCCCCCGAGTGGGGGGGGGATATAAGGGGCAGAAAATGAAGGAAATTCTTTCACCGGATTGGGAAAAGCAGCTTTCTCCAGCAGCCGCACTCGAACCATCTCCCTATATCTTATTCCCATCCAGCAATTCATGGTTTCAGTTTCCGTGAGGTAATGAGATCTCACTTGGAGAATATATTTCCTTAGTTGATCTTCAGTTTTGTCTCGTGTCTTCAAACAAAATTGAAAACTACTCCCTGACTTGGTAACTCAAATTGAAATCTAGAGATTGTCAATTTTCAAAGTTCAAATACTTTATAACATTTTCAAAAGATGTATCTTGCTTTCTTCTTCTTCTCCCCATTCCTTTTTCCTCCATACGCATGAAAACTTGCGCAGTAAAATATTAAAAGCACTACTGTAACTTGAATTTTACTGTGTAATTTGAATATATTTCTGTGTGTCGTTGAACAATTTTCCCGCTAGTAAATTAATTAGTTGAAATCAATTCGAGAAATAATTATGTGAAATAGACGGATTAGGTGTAATCTGAAGTGGCTTATTTCGTTTCGGAATGAGGGATATGTCGAGAAGGGAACAAACGATGTGAGAATTTGTAAGTTAATGTCATTTCAGGACTCGAATCTCACAAGTCTCCTTCTCCTCCATTCACCTTTCGACATTTCTCGTGGTTCCTCGTATCCCTGAGGATGGGAAGATAGTTGGGTGTATATGCGATAGGAGGGTTCTTGAACGAATCTAAACTGACAGCAAACCTACGGGACTTGACTGGGAAAAGATCCTTCCATAGGTCATTTTTTACCCTCGGGATCCTGTCACAGTTGAAGCAAAGTTCTCTTTCTCTTCTTGTTCCTCTTTCCTTTGCGCCAGTTTCATCGAATTCAATATATGCTCTAAGCTGCCTCAGTTGATTTTTCCAATCGGGAGATACTTTCAAGATTGAATATTAAAACACCGATTAACGCAATTAATATAAATTAACATTATTTATTATTTATACTCCAAAGTCGCCCAAGGCCAAGGAACATGAATGAAATTTGTTTATTTTATTATTAACAATTTTGAGTTACAATTATTAGTCCTGGTTTTAACACCCGAGAAATAAGTAGCAAATGTTTCTCGAAAGTGGAATAAAGGAGTAAAACGAATTTCGCGGTGTTGGTATTTTGACAAGGTTGAATCTCGTGTTAAATCATCTGTCGCCCTGGAGTTACAAGTCAGGATGGCTTCAGAGGCAACCTTAAGTCCCCAGCTGTCTGCCTGCTGTCACTCAGACCGCCACATTACGCCCAACCCAAGGTGGCTTTCTCCTTCATAAAATGGAGTGTTTACGTCTAATCATATTTTGAGTGTTCAATCTATTACAAAAGAAAACTTCTTCCCCATAATCCCCTGCTCATAAAATTTATTATATTGACTATCTTCCAAGCAACTTCAAAATTAGACAAATTGAATTTAGATATAAATTGAATACTTTCTCTAGAAGAAATACTACAGAAATACTATAGAATACTATAGAATACTACAGAAATACTATAGAATACTATAGAATACTATAGAATACTACAGAATACTACAGAAATACTATAGAATACTATATGATACTACAGAAATACTATAGAATACTATAGAATACTATAGAATACTATAGAATACAATAGAATACTACAGAAATACTATAGAATACTATAGAATACTATAGAATACTATAGAATACTATAGAATACTGTAGAATACTATAGAATACTATAGAATATATAATAAGTTCTGCCAAAAATCCATTTACAACAATAATGAAACCACGAAATTAAAATTAGATTTAATTAGAGATTTCCCTCGAAATTGAACTATAGAATGGTTCTGTAGTTAAAATGAGAGAATCACGTATAAAAATCATGGAAACTTTTTCTACGTTTCGAACAAGAAGGATAATCATGTTAAAGCCTGGAATCCGGATCGGATGAGAAAATGAGGGAATCGACGGAACTTGGTTAATTCGCTTCTGAATTCGGGTTGAACGGATCTAATTATTGATAACGTGCAATTTCAATTTCACTCATTCACCATTTTTCTCTCTCTCTCTCTCTCTCTCTCCCCTTCGATAGAAAAATTGTATGAAATATAATATAATAATATCCGAACTTGCGTCAAAATCGAATTCTTAAGAGGCGTATGAAAAATAAAAATTATTTTATTGTTGTTTTCGAAAAGAAAAAGATAATTCGCGCATATATTTTTGATACTCTGGGAATTCTTTTGGAATTGTGAAAAACACCTTATATTGTGAATTGAAGATATAGGGAGATCGTATAGAAAAAAGGAAGAAGACATCGAATGAATAATAAATACGGTTATCGTTTATAGTTGATATTTTTTTCGAGCAATAGGGTGAGATCAAAAGCCTCTTTTACATTCACATCTATAGGCGGGACAATTTTTTTTTTTTCATTCTTCCTCGCGTCAAATAAAGTGTTTGCATTTATGATTCGACTGTCGTTTTCGCATCCTTTAACAATTGCGTGAATACGTTTGATGTACGTTATATTTTTGTCAGAGTGACAAAATTTCTTCTCTTATCGCGCAATTTTTATTCTTTACAATAATCCACTAAAATTATGAATAAAGAATAAAAATAAACCTTTTTTATGTTTTGGCTATAATGTAGAATCATTTTGATGTGATAAATTTTGCTTGTCTCGGGAAACTATTATTATTATTGATCTAGAGTACCTCTTATTTGTTTAGAGTATGATTAGAGAAGAAATCTGGACTCCAAATGTCAAAGAAACATTGTTATTGTTAAAATCCTGTCAATGAGGATAAAGGGATTATTTGAAACGAGGAAGAGTGTGTAATGTGGTTTTGAACATTTTGGTGGCCAATGCGGAGGCGATGGAGCAGCTAATAAACGATAACGACAATGGAGTAGAGGGTTTCCCTAGGTTTATGTTGGGAATAGACTCCTGGGGGGAGGGGGGGCTGATTGTCAGGACATTGGTACGGTTCGTGTCTATCTGTCTATATATGTATATATGTACATATATATATATATATAGACATATATATAGACATATTTAGACATATATATAGACATATATAGACATATATATAGACATATATAGACATATATATAGACATATATATATAGACATATATACGGACAAATAGATTCTTGTACGAGACAGATGGAGCATTAACGAGTACACAATGCGATGCAAATTGCTTCACTCGCACACTCATTCAGCCAGCGAATCGCTATATGTACCACGATGGTATTACTAACATAGGATCGCTATTCTATTATGACATTACGGTTCCCCGAGCCGCGGCGTGCCCATTACGCACCGCCGCGCCGGCTCCCTCCAGGCATCCAATCAGCTAACTCGGTAACTAGCTCTCTTCGCCGAGAGACGGAAGCCAATATCGAATACTCCAAAAGTCGCCCAAGGCCAAGGAACATCAATGAAATTTTTCAACTAAGAAATGATGATATGTTGAATGAAAATCATGTTCTTTCAATTATTCACTTTATTCACTTTAATCCAAAAGATTCACATCACTAATTCAAATTAGTTAAAATTTTTACTAATTCAGATTTAGAGAGTGTGAACCAAAAATTGCAGAAATAATGACAATATATTGCCTCAATGTCATTTCTGAAATGAGTTTTACCAATTGTAAGAGCATTGCCACTTTTTCCATATTGAAGCTCCTTGTAATCGAAACGATTTTTGTCAAGGAAGATTCTTTGACATATTTCATTAAAAAAAATTTCTACGCAGAGAAAGAGTTTCTGTTATCTTAAAAATGTTTTTCGATTAGCGTTATAAAGTCCTCATCTTTCCTCAGAAAGGCTATAAGTGGACAACTCATTTCGGAGCATCTCTCTCTCCCCCAACTGGAATTCATATATTTAAAGAAACAGAAATCTGCATTAAATATAAGTTTGTCAATTTTGGTTTGCTGTTTGCATAAATATTTTCAGTCTCTGAATTACCGCCCGAGTGACGAATAGCTTCACTCAAGCTTCACTAGAGCCCGCATTTGTCCGCGTTTTCGGTTTTAAGTTTTAATAAAAAATTTCTTAATAAAGAAAAATGTGTTTCTTGTTTCAAGGGTCAGTCATTGAAGGAATATCATCCATTTGGAAATAAATTGAATACCTGCAGTGAAAAATATGTACAATAATCAATAGTTTTCTCACAAGATTCATCAAATTTGATATATTGCTTATTTTAGAGATGCTGTAATTTTAAAATTATTACAATATAATTTTGCATTATTCTTAAATGAATTTATTCGTGAATTCAACTTCATAGTCATTAATTGCATCTTGATGAATAAATCATAGATATAATTTTCCCATGTTTCTTTTTTCATCTCTTTTTTTTTGATACTTTTGATGCTTTTGATCCTTTTGATCATAAAGTGTTATTATTTGATCATATATGTGTTATTTGAATCTTCAGATTGGTAACACTGGCAGGATTGCGCACAAGTGCCACCGTACGGTGATTCTCTCAACTAGACAAGCCCTCCTTTCCGTGAGATCCATTCTGAAAGAAGTGACCTAACCTACTGGATGGGTTTGGTTAATTCGATCCCGCCACGTTCGAATGGATTGTTTTTCACGAGAGCCAGAGAGGCCACACTCTGAAAGTGTCGCTCTCGGTTGAGGTTACATGTTTTCCTGACAATTCGCGTGTGTGTTATTCGGTGAAGAAAATCCATTTTGTTCATTGTTTTTCTTTCAAATTGTGGTGGATTAATATTGCGATAGTGTCAAATGGTGTCTCGCGTTTTTACGAGCAGACGTGTTATGTCGTCGACTCGTTTAGTTGACGATAGTTGATGAGTTTCAATCGTAGGTCCAGGAGGCGAATCATATTCCTGGTGACCCCCCGCCACGAGAATATTGATTCGCTGACTTTGGATCATCGACTTCGGACGGCCTGGTGAATGGACCGCGGCGAGTGCCGGTTGATCAGCGACGCCTGCGTGTCTATGCGCGTGTGCTTTGACACCTTTTGCTTCTCGTCGACACAGCAGCGGCTGGCCGACGAGGAAGACGCATCGCAGTTTGTAAATTCCACTTCCACCACGGTTATTCATCCCGATCAAGGTGGTGCCCTATCTGGGACCACCGCACAAACGATCCTGGCACCCCAACATCAGCAGACGGTCGCCGCCATGGGCACCCTGCGTGAACTCCAGGAACTTTTGCGCGTCAAAGATGAAAGAATTGCTGATCTGGAGGAGCAGCTGCGACGTCGCGATTCTGAAATTCAGGATTTGCGAAGTCATTTGGACAAGTTTTTAAGTGTTCTACCATTTAAATCGCCAATAACACCGACAAAACCCCGCCCCAGGAAGCAACGGGCACAGGGAATATCAGCAGAGCCGCCACTCCAGGTCCTCGCGCCCCTGGTGGTTGTTGACAAGAGCGACAGGTTGGTGCCACGTGACTTTTTTTTCTCCTTTTTTCTTTCCACCTGAGAGTTGCTATTTTTAGACATCATGTTATTCTTTTCCTATTTGTTTCTCTTTCACTCATTCAACATCTGTTTTTATTATATGTTTATTGTCTTCTTTTCTTTTTAAATTGTTTGCTGTTATTTTCGAAAGAAAAGGAAAGAGATTTTTTTGCAATTTGTCCACGTGACAAAGAATAATAAGCAAAATGATAAATTAAAAATTGCATTTTTAAGAAAATTCTCTTTACTTTAGGTCTCAAACTAAATGGACTGTAACTTCAATATTCTAAATGCAATTTTTTATGACTCAGTTTTAAAAGTAACTGACACGTGTATAAGTTATGTATAGATTGAAATTTTTCAAGTAATACGTAAAAATGAAAAACAAAAGGCACAATTGAAACGTTATAACAACAGAATAAAGAAGGTTGCAATACAAACCCCTAATGACAATCAAAAAAATACAGTAATTGTTGGAACATATATTACGTTAACGTATATACCACGTTAAATTAATTCCTAAAAAATTTAAATCATATAAAAAACTTAAAATAAATCTGTCCATTGAAAATGACAACTTTATAAGTAATAATTTATAAGGCGTTTATATCTTTAAAGGAATTTTTGACCTTAAGACTTTGGTCCTTGTGAGAAATTTCCTTTAAACATCAAATAAATAAGTACATGTCATTATGAGTGAATAAGTTGAAATTTTTACTTAGTTACTAAATGAATAACGATTTAATGTCCCCATTTAAAAAGCGTTTTCAAACTATAAATTGATTATAGTTCAGAGTATTTTTATCAATTAATTAACGTAATATTAGTTCAAGTTGATCTATATTCATAAAGTTTTAATTTCATCAATTTATATACATTGTTATCTATTTCTAAATATTTACTCATTTCTTAATTTTTATATATATATGTAATATCTGTTTCTCAATGCTAATCATTTTATGGGTCTTTATCTATTCCTTAATTTTTGTTGACAGTAAATTTTCTTATACATGTCTATTTGCTTAAACGTTGGATTATTAATTTTTATTATCTATTTAAGTCTATATGTGTGAAAATTTTATTCTATTATTTTAAATGTACATAATTCTTTCTTCAATACATTTGAAAATTTTAACTCAAATACCAAAAATATTTCGTTGTGTATTTAAAAACGTGAACAAAGATTGCTTTCGATTTTTGGTTTCTTTCTTCTCTATATAGCTATTGCACGTGTTTCCACAATTTTTTTTTCTCCCCTCTCTTCCATTATGAGATGAAAAAGAAGTAACCGTTTACGATCAAGTAAAATAGTCATTGGTTTTCGTCGTCTCAAGATACGCGCGCGGCCTTTGACGGATTTATTTTTAGAGCAGATGTTTTCTAAAGAAATGTATAGGTAGAGGCGATAATAATGTATATGTACAGTAGAGACATTACATACATCGAGACCACGTGCTTTTTGTTTCTTGGGCCACAGGTAAAGGACCATGAGTATTTATATGACGATTCTCAAAGTGCATTATTATGTCGCAATAAATTATTGTCTTTGTTTTGAAAATTAAAAATATAGTAATAATAAAAAAATTTTTTTTTTTACAATTTTAGAAAAATATATATATATATTAGTAGTGAATCAGTACATTTTTATGTCATGAATATAATATATGTGTAATTATATTATTGAAGCTTAGGCGAACGTTAAACGCTATATAATAGTCATCAAGTACCTTTAAAGTATTATTATGTTAATTGAGTTCATTTCCTGAAAATTATGTTTACAATGAGTCCTTAATGTAAATTTTTTAATGTGACTTTGAATTTCCTTATCCTTGAACATTAGTTACACTCACGTATTTCTTTTATTATTGTAATCTTTTTATATTTTGAAAAATTGTATAAAATGTTATACATTATCTCTTAGTTTTCCCGCATATAATTTAATTTTTCCAACATATATTTTTTTTTCTGTTTTCCATTTTTTTAAGTCAATAAAAATATTTTCCATCACATCTCATTAACAGAAAATTAAATTTTTTTTAACTTTTGTTTTTCCTTCTGGAAACCGGAAAAGCTTGTTATGCTATTTACAAGAAATATTACACTCACTGAATAAATAGCCTGAATTCGAATTATTTTAAATTTAAGGGAGAATGTTATTTATTGAGTAAAAGTTTTGAAAATGGTTAAATAAATAGTTAAATTAAGTTTATAGTTAAAGATGAACTAAATATAGGATCTCCGTAAATCTGTATTTCAATATTACTGAAATTTGTTTTGTGCCAAAATAATGAAATTCACTGAGATATTTGGAAGTTCCCTTGAATTCGTATAGCAATAATAATTGGACTTCCGTATGGTCACTATCACATATTTCAAAATTCATTAGTTTATTTTATTCTCTCATTAAATTAATATAATTGAAATATATACCAATTTTATTAATTTCATTATTACCGAAACTAATTTTAACTCTCAGAATGATTTTATTACCTATTTTATATTTTTATAACCTATTAATGATAAAAAAATAATATAATTAAATAAAAATAAATTTATTTGATATATTGGAAAAGGAACATTAAAAAAAGTGTTTTAAAAAATTAGCGTTGATTTGTCTTGTAATCTTTGCAACTTTCTATAGAGAAAAATAATTATTTCTAAAAACAAACAAGAGATATTAAAGTGAAAGTTAAGTTTTATCCGATCTAAAATCAAGGTAGGCATATACCTGATGTATGTCTGTATGTAGAAAATGTCAAGTTATCAGAATAGTCAATCAACAAAAAAAAAAAATAAATAAAAAATTGAGATATTCTTGGAAGTTTAATTTTACTTTTCGCATATAAGAAGACATCTTATGAAATGATGTAAATTCACGCTCGTAAAATTAAAATATCGTTGATGGATTAATTTTTCCTGCCATTTACATTAATGTTGAAGAATTTCATTATCAACTTGCGACAAAATATTAGACAAATAGTGAAATATAAATAGATAAATAGTGAATATTGAAAAATCGTGAAATTTTGAATGATTATCTATAAATATTGTTTCATTTTGCAACCTAACATATTTTAATTTTTAATATTAAATTAACACTCTTTAAATATTTTTATTTTATTCATAACATATATCGTTTGTCGACATCAAGACAAACTTGTTGGACTGGGTCACTAAAAAATTCGAGGTCAAAATGAGGAAAGGACAACTACTCATTTGAGAATGTAGATATTTATTTTTGGCCATGACTCTCATCTATTTTATTAAAATCGCGTTTTATCCGCTTGCGCTTCGCCTAAATAGAAGAGATAATTTAATTGAGAGTAATTAATATTATTTATATTAATTAATTAATTTAATCACGGCAGTAAATTGTTGGCTCTATTTAATTACGAGAGATCTTTTATTTCGTATATTTGAAAATAAATATTATATAATTTTACTCGGAAATTGATTTTCTTCCATAAATAAGAGATTCTAAAGAAAAATGATCGATTTTATCTAGATTTTAAATAAAAAACAGAAATCATTATAGCCTGGATGAATCATGAAAGAGAAGAGAGGGAAGTGACCTCTTCAACCTGTTGCCCCGCGCGCCAATTCTTGGTTCTTTAACTTAAAATTAAAATAACTCGAGAAAATACTAAAAAAATTTTTATGTGAAATAGAATTTTTTATTTATATTGCGATAATTGTTTTAATAATGAAAGCATGGCAGGGGAAGGGGTACAATATTATTTATTTACATAATATATCTACCACGATGAGCGTTAATTTATCCTCACACAATTTTTTTTTAATTCATTTATTCTTACAATAGACATGATTCATGAAAAAGAAATAGAACGGTATAAAATTAATTTAGCTAGAAAAATTATTTTTTAAAATGATTGCATTTTATGTATGCACATCAACTTAAGCTTCGAGACACGAATGAATTCGCACAATGCATTTGGTTGTTTGTGCATTAGATACACACATATATATATATATTTATACGTGAATATGCGCTGGATTTAAATTCCACACTCGAACTCAGGCGTTCATTGCCGACTGAATAACGTGACTCCTCGCGAGGATGATGATGATGATGATGATCATCATCATCATCATCATCACTTCATATTCATCTTGGCACGTTTTTTTCTTCTCCTTTTCTTTAAATATATTTGCAGTTGAATAATACAAGAGACTTTTCCATGTCAAACAAGCCATTTGAATGGATAAAGTAAAACTTTTTTCTGGAAAAAAAAATTTCTTCTTCTTAGGTTATTTATATTGTGAGTCAGGGTCGTTGTATAGGACATGTTCGAAACTCAATAGAAAATCTAGATAATTCAAGATTACACTGGAAAAATGTCGTTAAACTAATGATACAGAATATTGTTGTTTAATACGAAAATTTTCCGAAGGTGTAATGAAAATAATTTTCACTTATCTTATCTCTCTCTCTCTCACTAACGAACTCTAGAGATTAGAAAAGACATTTGCCATTACACTACTCGCCTATTTCGGTCAAATTTATCGCCGGGACATATAAATCTCTTTAACAGATAGTAGTTAATATTTTTTTGTTTTTAATTATAATAATTACTTGAAATGCACTGGAATGTAAAAGACTCGGGAGTAAAAATATTTTGCTAATTATATTGTTTTCAGTAAACCGACTGACTAAGCGTTCTATTTAGAAACAAGGAAATGAAAATGGATTTTCAATTGGCGCTTAACAAAATTTTTTCTTGGCATGAAAACCTAAATCCTTAAAGTTCTTTTTTCAATTTAATTTTCCCCCAAGATATTCACTGAGGCTTTGTTCTCAAAATAATTCTTCTTGTCAATTACTGTAGGTATTATACGTAAAATATTTATTTAATAAATTTATTTAATAAATTTATTTATTAAACTATTAGTAGCAAAATTTTTCTCCTTAAATTGATTTTTCTTCAGTTCTTTATTTTTATAATTGAAAGTTTTTTAAATTGGTTTCGATAGATTTTTGCCAAATGCAAGGAAATACGATAATAAATTTTTGGGTGACTTTATGTAAAGATGGGTAATTTTTTCCATGCGTAGGTAAATTATAATATGTAGTTTAAAACGTGTCGATTGACGTCATCTTTGCGCACCGCTGAAGTATCAGTGAACGCTTTCATTAATACTATGGTATTTGAGAGGATGCAATGAGATGGTCAAAGGCCGTTGTGCAATGGCTACTGCGTCTTCTAAGGGGATCGACCGATTACAAACAGATTTATTCTCTCGAGAGAAATAATTTCACCGATTCATTGTTGGTCACGTTCAGTCAAAAATGTTTACTACATAAATTTGCTATTTTTCAACATAAATTTTTTATTTCTATTTCTTTTGTATCAAATATTGAGTAAAGAAGAAATTTCTCCAAAGAGAATTCGAAATAATTTAAAAATAGAAATAGTATAAGAAAATTACAAAAAAGAAAAATTAAACCGAGAGTTTGAAAATACATTTTTTCAAGTATACATAATGAGGGAGTTATGAAATTTATTTTGACTTGCAATTGCAAATGACGCGCTTAATCGACGCGCAACTTGAGATAGATAATAATAATTTCGGCATAATTTCTCACAATAATATATACATATATCATATTGTGTATTCTAAGAAATCACATTTACGAAACAACGATTGTTGAACTGTAAATGTTGCTTAACAAATGCTTGTCTTTTAAATCCCATTTAATCCCCTGCTACAAGCATTTGTTTTTTCTCTCACTTTGTAATTTCAATCTTTTACACATTGTAATTTTAATGACAGAATTTTTATTTACTCCAAATGCAATAAGTAGAATATTATTTTTTATAATTAAAATTTGTCATCATCAGTAAAATTTTAAATAACTATGAGATAAATAATAAAATATGATGAAATTCGGCTAATTGTAAAATTTGGCCTTATATAAAATTCAATTTAACTAAATGAATGTGTCCTAAATTTTTTCTTAAGTGGAGAGAAATAAAATTTCTTGCGCGCAGTTAAAAAAAAACAAGTCTTGAAATCTTGTTAAGACAAACGCACTGTACAATATGTTTAAAGACGAATATTTGAGACACTTTAAACGTCATCATAAAGTCGAGAATATTAAAGTTTATTGCATACATATTGAGAAAAAATTTTGGAAAGTTACGCATTGTAGAGAACTCGTAAAAATTATGTTGTTCAAAATAAAAATGATACACATATATACATTTATACGAGTTCTCACGAAGGTCAGTGATTTATGTTAAAATCCGAAATTTTATGAACGTCAATTATTCGAGGTCAGTGTTTTTTCACTCTTGAACGGATCAACCCACATATCGTTTAGCGCTCGGAAGTTATATGAAAAGAATCCAAAGAATCCCAAATGATCTGCCAAAAGTACTATATACAAGAATTTCTTTTGCAAATGTCAGCTAAATTTTTTTCATCTTTCCTTACTATCATTTAAAGTTTCTTTTAAAAATTTTTCAGCAAAAGTGTTAAAAAAATTTATCTCTTAGAGGAAACATTTAGCGTCAATTATAACATTTACTTTTAGCTAATGTAACTAATTATTTTTGTTTTTGTTGTGACAAATTTTAATACGTCTACCATAGCTAAAAAATGAACTATTATTCATATCTATACTAGCAAACTCATTTTTCTCATAATTATTGCAAAATCGATAATTACTCCCGGAGGATTTACTTATCGACTATAAAGCTTTTAACGAAGCTGTTCCTTATTATATGGATTTAATAGTGTTGATTCTAAAGCAAGATATGCTAATTTACAAGCCGCGAGATAATCTGCGAAATATGTGAGGTAAATAAAAAAAGAAAAAAAAAGAACGAGAGCACAGCTATATTTGCATATACTTATTTTTCTTTTGGAGGACAGCTTTCAAGATTTTTCTTTACAGATGAGCATGCAAATTTTCATAAAATGTAATTCAAAAATTTACCATTTTTTCCCCTCTACCATTATTTTTTTTTATATTAATATTTATATCGATGATGAATATTATTATTGTTGTAAAAATTCTCATTCTTCATTATATAAATGGTTTAATATTAATAGAATGTTAATTAAGTGTTTTGAAATTATAAACTATATTTAGTTCTGATATTCTAAATCCTATCTGTTGACTAATTATCTCTATATACGACTAACGATTACACTTCCGACGAGTAAATTTCACAGATGACTTAGTTGTCGAAGGATTTTTTGTTTTACTATATTTCCGAAGTAAATTTGACTAATTTTACTAAAACTTACTTTGGAAATAATAGAATTTACTCCGGAAAAATGTAAAAATTGACAGAAATTCCAGATAGATATTGTGGGTGTGACTGTGACATATACGTTTTTCGCTATTTCTGATTATTTTACAAGAAATTTTTCTTTATAGTCGATTTTTTATTCAGTCTTTATTTTTTCTTACCACGAGTTCAATTTTCTATCGTCGTTTTTGAGTCCTTTTGGTTTTATATTTCTCTATAAATTAAGTTTCTAACTAAATAATTTTTAACTTGGAGTCTTGGAAACATATTTTTGTTTACTGATAATTTGTATATGTAATGATTGAAATTTTCTTTCCCGTTTAATTATTTTGTTGAAATGAAAAATCGTTTACGCTAAGTGGAGATTTAGTTTTTTTTTTAATAAAAGAATTTTAAATTTGTATCTTTATATATATAGAGAAAGTCAATTAAAAAATAGAAAACTATGACATAGACACGATACATATATGCAAAATATACTTGTTTCCCGGCTCTTTTATTTATTCTGACTTTGAAAAACCCGTTCCTCTCAAGCTAGGACGGTACTTTAATGGCCTCGTTTTACCGCGTCCACATTACTATATACACATAATCACTATTCACGATGGAATATCATTATACTAAAGACGATTATCGAGCTGGGGACATTTTCAACCTATTAAAAATCGGACTAATAATGATAAGTGCTCTGGCAAAATCATATTTTATTTTCCCTCACATTTTCTTTTATTCTGTACAACAAAATGTAATAATAGACAAATTTTGTTTTATTGCCGATGATGAAAAACTATATATTAACAATATTAATTTACAAAAAAAAAAATTTGTTAAATGAAATAATTTTTAATAAAAAGAAAATTATAAATACTTATGAAAATTTAGAAATAAATGGAAATTATTGTAATTTATTTGCCATAGTAGATTTATTAAACATTCTGAATGATTCATAATAAAATTTTAACACGTAGAGCATTTTTTATTCGTGATTAATTCAGAATGACATAATTGTGTTTTTACGCACAATTCAAAAATTGAATAAATCTTACTTTGGCAAAAAAATAATTGAAATATTATTTATCTAAAATATATAAATATTATTTATCTAAAATATATAAATATATTTTTATATCTAAATATATAAAATAAAATATAAAATGAGGCGAACATTTGAATAAAATAAATGTACCTATATATAATGATAATTTTCAACTGTTATTAGTTTCGAATTTATCGATAATGATAATTTTTTTTTATGACTTTCTAATCACTCGATTGTAAAAGTGAAAAAATCTATTGTCACTTCTTAGAAATTGAATTACCACAATCATTATTGTTTTATCTATTATATATATCAGTTTTCTGTGATTAAAAAATGCACCTATTGGATTTTATTAAGTTTTGAGAAAGAAACACGAGAATTATTTCGCTAACGGAATATTCGTTTTCTGATGACAATAGTATCATATAGAATTATTTTATATATTTTTAGACAAAATTTTCTTTTTATTATGACAATTAAAAATTTGGTTCAATTTTGGAAATGAAATGACCAAATGATAGGAAAAAACCTAAAAAAAACTTTCTTTCAGCCCAGGAACTTTGATTATTATAAATAAATAAATAAATAAATAAATAAATAAATAAATAAATAAATGAATAAATAAATAAATAAATAAATAAATGAATAAATAAATAAATAAATGAATGAATAAATAAATAAAAAACCATTTTAATAATTATTCTACTGCAAATAAGTAAAAATTTAATAATTATTTTATATATTTAATAAAGTGGAATAAATTGAAATGTCTTTTTTGACCTTATTTATATATAGAGAAGATATTTTTGAGTTGGGAAGAGAATTGTTTCAATAATTGAGAATAATACCAACACTTGCTCCCTCATCTAACCTATTAAAATCATTGGTTGCCCTCGCATCGTTCTTAATAAAATTCTACTTCATAACTTGATTCCTTTCTTCTAGCTTCTTTATGAATAAAAGGGTCCTTACTACAATTATGTCTCTTGTAAAAATGTCCATATCTTTACCCGATTTACCTAATTCGGACCTAATTCGGAGGATTTACATGACCCTGATTAGGACCTTAATGTCATGAGAATAAAGTTTTTTCGATTTTTCGGTAGAGGGCAGATAATTCTGATAATTCTTCTGATAATTCTTCTTCTTCTTCTTCTGATAATTATTAGCTGATTCTTGCTAATATATTTCTAACTTGGGTATAATTTTTCCAATTTTTTTGCCTTTTTAGCGAGCTGTTTAGTGACCAGTGTCTGCCTTTTTCTATCCATATATGATTAATTCACTTCTCACTATTTCTCTTTCTTTCGCTCACTCACTCGCGTGGCAATACAATGGCATCGAAAGGTTAATGCTAATAACGTATCATCATTTCAATAGATTTCTGCCGGATGCCATGAGAATCGACTTGCGAAATCATAGAAGACAGCTTACAATAATAAATTCATATCTTGATATATTATAAATAGAAAAACGAGCCATAAGCTTTATTGTTTTATAGAATTTTTTATTTCCTGTAATTTATCGCTAGGAATGCAAAATTAGATTCTCCCTCTCTGTTTATATACAATACATTCCTATATAGGTGAAAAACCCTGTTTCTAATTACAAATGTTAATTAATTTTCATACATGCGATAAGTTAATTCATTAAACAACTCTATGTAGAAAATTATGATTTTTCAAGGCTAAATTAAAATTAAATAATGCGCAAAAAATATTTCTTGTATCTTTAATTTTTAAAAATTAATATACACAATACATTATTAATTTTATTATATAGGAAAAATCACCTTTTAATGAAAAAATAAATAAACACATCACATATTAATTTTTGGGACTGATGCTGAATTATATTTGAAATTAGATAAGATGAATAAAAGAGTGAACGGAGAGTTTTTAAAAATAACATGAAGAGGAGAATATATGAAAGTAAAATATAATCGCTACTTGAGTCGTTCTCAAGAATCATTGGGGAATTTAAGATGAGGCCTGAAAATAGCACTCGTCATAGTCTATGACGGCATTGCGGTGAGCTTGACTCGTTTGGGTCCCGACTTCGTCTCGCCTCTCAATCTTCTCAAATGTTTTGCGTCTGTACACAAAATCAACGTTTGAGCTATTTACACATGTATACCATATACATTTCTTGGTTTACTCAAAGCTTTATGGTGTCTAATAGTTATTTACATTTCCATAAGCATAATTGGCTTCTACAAGGCCCTAAGTTTGAGAATAGTTTACAGATTGTTCGCTAGAGGGCAGAATTATCCTTCTCATAATTAAGAACGTGTTAAGGGCATGTCAAAGTGGTTGCTTTGTCTATTGCAGTAGAATGGAAAAATCGCATCGACTTTAATGTGCCCTTAAAAAAAGGATATATAAGACATTTAAGGGCATGTTAAGGACATACCCTTAAGGATATTCTTTGAGTTTATCTGACTCTTGCTAATATTTCCGCAAATGGATATTTTTAAGTATTTACCTTTTTAGTATTTTTTTGCCTTCCTCTAGTATAATAAATAAAAAAATCTATACATATAAATATTCAAAATAAAGTATAAAGTATTAAAATAGGCTTGGAAAAGTATATGAATTATCGTTGATTAGCTGAGTAATTGAAAATTTTATTGGGCCTTATTCGCGGTTTGCATAGTGTTAATCGTCCGGCCCACTTGCTGTTTGACTCGCACTCTCTCGGTGTTGAATCCAGTATGACGTCACGTATAATTAGCTCTTTGATTCTGTATCCTCCTGTACTCCCCCACCTACAACGTTACTTTTGCTTATCTGATAGATACTAAAAATAGTTCCTATCATGGCCACCTGAGACATTTTAAAAAGTTTAAAGTATATGGCACCGTCAGCGTTCAAGTTGAAACCTCTATCT
This sequence comes from Leptopilina clavipes, assembly GCA_001855655.1. Classification (NCBI taxonomy): domain Eukaryota; kingdom Metazoa; phylum Arthropoda; class Insecta; order Hymenoptera; family Figitidae; genus Leptopilina; species Leptopilina clavipes. The sequence continues at coordinate 21,411 of JUFY01035599.1, forward strand.
TTGTTAATTTGTCCCTCTCTCTCTCTCTCTCTTTCTCTTGTTTATATCGTCACCTCTCCCGCACAGTAGGACCGTTCCCCTCACTTTTCATTAGAGGGGGAAATATAATATTTCTTGAGGAGAGCTGTTGTCTTTTCAATAAAAATCTCTATCGTAAAGTGGCGCCTCCACGCAGATAAACCACTTAAGCTTGTTAAATCGATTTTACCTGTTTCTTTAACCACTTGTTACTTTTCCTCTGCCGGTACAGTGGGAATTTGTCTGTAAAATTTTTTATTTACCATTTATTTTGCCATGTAATCACCCTATCTACCTGTTACTTTATTATTAAATTGTATTGTTACTCTGTTAGAAAGAATAGACACTGGCATGATTTTTGTTCTTAAATATTTCTTAAGGGCATGTCAAAGTCGTGCTTCAATGGAAAAACTCCCACTTTGACATGCCCTTAAATAATTAAGGGTCTCCTCTAAAGTGCATGCTATTTTTAATTTTAAAAAAAGAAAGAAATTCTAAATTTATAAACCATCAATTTAAAAACAATAAATTTATATTATATAAATTTATAAAATATAAATTTATTTATTTATATATTGCATTTATAGAGAAATGCAACGTGATATCTAATAATCGCAAATTGTAATATCTTTCTGATGAATGTTGATCTTGACCGTACGTCAAATCGAACCATATCAGATGATCCTGACAAATCCAAACTCTTTATCAAACTGGCTACTTTTTATTATCTAAGGAAAATGAGAGTAAAATTTTTTGCAGTTATTCAGTAGACTTTTGTTTCTCAGTGCGTTACGTGCGGCGATTTATATATATATAATTTTAATGCGCAATTATTAAAAAATTTTAGCTGGCAATAATATAAATGACTCAAATATACTGTGATCTTTGTCAAAAAAAAAACAATATCAAACTTTATTCACTTTTTGAGAGAGAAAGGGATTCAGAATTTTATTGATGGACCACGCCCCCTCATTTGAAATATTTATCTTGTCGTCACGAGATCTAAAGTGCGAATATACCATTCGGTTCGTTCTTCGATTTGAGATCAGTGCCCGCAAGAAAATTGATTGTCATGGCGCAAAATAAATTGTGTGCTTCATTTTAAAGTATAAACTTTGTGGAATATTACGAGAAAAATCATACAAAGTGTAATTTTTTTTTTGCAATAAAATAAAAACAAAACTTCATAAGAACCACAGGATGTAATTTTGGGAGGTCCTTGGAAGTTAACGTCGACGCTGAGCGCGATTTTTTTCGCGAAATCAAAAAGAATCAAAGAATGTTTTCAAATGTTTTATATTAAAAAGGGTCCAGAATATTTTTTTAATTTCCTAAGTGAATGAAAGAAGTGAATTTGGAGGAAAAATCCCAAATAATAGTTTTCCATGCTAAGCGTCGACGCTATATTCAGTGACATATTTTAGGTCTTAAGTTAGTGTAGTTACATTAGGAAGATTCAAAAGTCGCAGCAAAATGAAGAAAACGATTTTGAAGTTTGAACACAATTAATTTTAATTATTAATTAGTGTAGTTATGAAAAAGTGAAGCCTTCTTGATAGTTAATAATAATAATGATAATAATAATAAAAATAATAATAATGATGATGATGATGATAATAATAAGAAAATGAAATTAAAAATGAATAAAATATGGGGATCGAGTTAAATAAAAAAAAATGAAATAAATTTAGATTGGAAATAAAAACAAAAAAATTCGAAAAGCCTCGAGGCTCTGACGATAGTGAACCTGTTGCGAATGTAGGGCAGCGGGGACGATCGAGATGCCCCGCGGCATAGCGTTCGCGAACCTAATTGGGTTTACCAAGTACATCACGCGTTTGTACGTGAGCTTCATTGCGCGAAACTATTAAGTTCTTGAATAATACTACGAGGACCAGGTGGCATGCCAGTGAAAGGAAAAGTTTTTTTTTTAAATCACTCTCTTGAAACACTAAGAAATATTGCTTTCGAAAAAAATTGTAACCACTTTTTATCTAATTTTGACAAATTTTTTTAAATTATTTTATTTATTGGTTAAAAATTACCTTCAATGTGTTACTCAAACTTAACTATAAATTCATTCTATTGTTAGATTATAGAGAAATTATAGTTTCTAAATTTAATTAAACTATTATATGTATACAAACAGTTGATTAATATTGTCAAATTAAGCAATAATTAATTTTTGTAAAATGATCAATTATCGTATAAAAGTTTAGTAAAATAAAAATAATGAAGTAATATTTATAATTTATATTATTTCCATTTTTATTAACAAAATCAAAGTTTAAAACAAACGGAGAATATTTTTATTATTTCATTTTTGGTAATTTTTTTTTTGCATTAAAAACGAAAGTTTTCTGCATTTCTTGGACGCTAAATATGAGGTCTATTTTATTTCTTAGTGTTTCTCAAGTGTTTTTTAGTGAGTGCGATTTGTATTGAGATATTTAAAAATAGTTTTTGAATATGTTGTTTTGGCCCTTCGTGAAAGCTGGCCGATCTGCTCTCGCAGTTTATGTGGAAGTCCTTGCTGGATTAGTTCGTGAGTGTCTCTTCGGCCAGTCGGACGTGTTTTTTTTTCAAAATCGCACATAAACGAAAAATTACTTTTTAATTTTTGTTTTATGGAAAGTGTTCTTTTTTTTTTTTTTTTTAGTTATGTATCCTAATTTTAGGGAAATAATTTCTGGGAATGTACGCGGTCTTTGTAATTTTTTAATTACACGCAATTAAATACGAAAAGGCCATTTATTGTTTTTTAAGATTTATTTTTTTCTCATTTTTACTATAACGTACAGTTTCTACTTCTTTCGTGTATTTATTAAACTTGATTATTTATTCCACTAATTTATATCTTCAATTATTAAATTTACCATTATCTAGATCAAGAATAATAATAATGCAAAAGTGAATAAAATTAGTTTAATTTATAATAATTGTTATAATATGCACAATTTAAAAAATATAATGGTACAAAAAAATATTCGAATAATCGCACTATCTCACCGGATGTCTTTTCATTGAATTGATAAACTCAAAACGATCAGCAAATCTAAAAATAATTCTATATACGTGAAATTATTGAATTTTTAAGTCCGGTTTTCCGCATGAGTGGATAAATTTTTATGTAATTGGAAAAACGCTTGTGTATATAAATGTTTTATTTATGTTTCATATACATACATATATATATATATTTAAAAATTATACAAGTAGTACTGCAAGTATAATATTACGTAATATATACCATTATTGAAACTCTACTTAGTGATTTGTTGTGAAAATAATTAAGAACACGGATGTTCAATCACTTCTAAAATCTTCCGAGAATACTGTGCGAGACTAAATATTGTTCACTATTTCGATTTGTTTCAGTAATTAAATTTTTTCTTAAATTTCTATAAACAAAATTAGGATTTAAAATGAAATTTATAGCAATTTATTATTATCATTTGTTTTTTTTTAATTGGTATCTTTTTTTTTAATTGATATCTTTCTTTTTAAAAGAGTAAAATAAAATCAACGTTTAGGAGAAAAAACAAATGAAGAAATATTATAGAAATTCGATTTCACGGACAAATGTAGACATTCGTGGAACAATATTTGGTAGTTACTGTTAAATATTGCTTTAAAGAAGAAAAAGAAGAATTACTGAAAATGGATTCTGTGAGAGATTTAAAAAGACTTCTCTATGAGAGAACAGAAGCATTGAGAAAAAGAGACGAAATTGTTGAGAGTTTGGAGAAGGCCCTTGAGGAACGTGACGCAACTATTTGTTACCTTCAAAATGAAATTGATAAATTTCGTCAAATTGTGGACTTGAATATAGTCACTGGACCATTGGGACCTTATCGAAGATTGAAACGTCAGGCTATATCGGCAGAGCCTTTGAAACACGATTCTAAACCCATTCCAAAGTTCAGTAAACCACAAAGGTACTTAATATTCTATTATAGAGATGATTTTATTCCATTTTATCGTTAGATATTTCCTGTATGTTATTTTTAAAATCAAGGTTTCTTATTTGATTTTCAAACGAATGATGATTCCTAAAGTATTGCGCAAGATTGAAATTAAAATTTTATTAATATAGGTACATTTATAATGATTAAAAAATGGATAAATTTATATTAATCTTTCAAACGACCCAAACATTTGTTTCTTATTTATTTCTTTTTGTTGTAAATAATTATTAAATTAGCAATAATAAATATATTTTATTAAATTTATTAAATTTATTATTTTATTAAATGAATTGGAATTCATTTTAATTATTTAAATTTTCGCGTATATTACATATTTTACAATTTTCTATATGGCAAAAATAATAATTTTATTAATAGTTTCAAATGCAGTAATATTATAATGTGATATACATACTTATATGGTTTGACGGATCAAGAAATGTAATATACTGATTTTTATTCGTTAATCGTAGATTGCTATTATTAAACTCGATATACTATACGGGCGACATTCGAATTGCTAATGAGATGCCGAACTTTCAAATCACGTATTTGTCAATGGATTCGATGGTTCTGAGCATTCACTATATATATTTTTTTTATACAATATACATATATATATACTTTCGATTTAAACGCAAAACAATCTCTCTGATTATTGAACAACGATCTGAATAATTTAACCAATGATAATAATTTTAATCCGATTAGCATTTTGCATGCATATATAATAGAGCGCAAACGAGAAATTAATTTTACGATGTTGATTTCACGTTTTATTTTTCATTATGCGCTTAATTGAATAATATATTGTCTTTCCGCCCCTTTATTATTTCCTCTATATACATTTTCACAAATTATTGTTGTTTCATAATTAAAAATTGAATTTAACATTTTATATAATAATAGTTTTTATTTAACAAATTTCAAATAGACATTTATCAACTCAATAACTAATTAACTTCTCGTCATTAATTTCGTTTGGTACTTTTTAAAAAATAAAAGAATAATTTAATAAAATTGCTCAATTTCTAAATATTAACATATAAATTATATCTTTCGTTTGTATTTTTTATTTTCTTCCTGTTATTATAATTATTATTTTATTTTTATTGCAATATTAATTATTAATTTCATTTAATTATTGTTGTTGTTATTATTAATATTATTATTATTATTATTATTATTACTATTACTATTATTATTATTATTAATTCCATGTGTTTAATTTATTTATTTATGAACGCAACAATCCCGCCGTAATTTACCAATTTTATTATTTCATATTCCTATAATGGATAAATATATTTTCATGTTATAAATTTGGTTTTGATTGAATTGAAATGGTTTCTTTTTATTTGCTATTCGATGAACTTATCTCCCTTTCGCTAAAGATTAAAAAAAATGATGCTTGCAAAAGTAGAAGACAGAAAACTGTGTCACGTCGAGTTAAGAATCATGACCCAGATGTTTGTAATATGGAATAGAATCTTTAATAGTAGAGTAATTTTATTTTATTCTAAACATCGCGTTACTTTTTATTGTTTTCGTTGTTTTTAAATTGCTGACAAATTTTAAAGGGAAATTTTCTAATGATAATTATTACCGCGATGAAATATTTATGTAAAATTTTATATTGTGTTGAAATATTTATGTAAAATTTTAAATTGTGTTGAAATATTTATGAACAATTTTTAATTTGTGTTAAAATATTATACAAAATATCGATTTTATTTTGGTTTCCTTTAAATTTTTTATATCTTTATTAGACAAGAAAGAATAAGTTTAATTAATTCTATTTATGGTTATTTATATCTCTCTCCCATAGTTGTCACTTGTCTCACCAGTCTATTTTTAGGAAAATTAAAATTAAAAATTATGCTTATAAAAAGCAATAATTGTATGATGTTAAAAAGTATTTTAATCATTGACTGACCTACATTTAAATCTTTTTTAAATAATTTTCTTTAATGACAAAAAAAGAAAAACAAAAAATTTCGTCATTATTGAATTGCATCAGATTTATTTTAGGGTTAATTGATCTAATTGACAAAAATGATATCTTAAAGCTGAAAATATGTTTTTTATCTTGCAGACTTTATGTTAGATTCAAATGTGATATATTTTAAAAATACTTGAACAATTATTGATATATTATCATATATGTATGGTATTTAAAAATTGTATGATTTAATTTAAAAACACGTACTTTTAGGAACTATGTATATATTTCCATAAGATTTCTTATTATATATATGTAAAATAAATTTTTGAGTATAGAATAGGAATGAGAAAAAAAGACAATTATTCTAAATGATTATTGAAATAAATCAATATAAAAATAATTGTTCCACATCTTCAATATAATTTATAGTTTGCCATTTAGCTGAAAGACGATACAATCATTGTATTTTTATATATTATATATTATATGTGTTGTATAAGCTCATCATCCGTTACACGGAATAAGTGAACATGACAGAAATTAATGATCCAAAGGCTAAGTTTCAAATGTCATCATCAACGTAATTGTAATTTTGAAGATAGTTTCTTTACTCCAGCTTTTTTTTAATCTTTCTTTTGAATTATGTTCCTTCAAAGTATTTATTTCTGAGTTTTATTATATATTTTGTATTTATTTTTTATTATTATTATTATTATTATTTTATCTACTATATGTTTTTTTTCCTTCACTCATCTTCTTTTTTCTTATATTAAAAAAAAACATTCTTCATGGTTGTGTGTGTGTGTGTGAAAAACTGCTCTGTGAAGACTGACATATAGAAAAAAAATTAATTCGAGTTCTTTTCACTTTTTCAAGGTCACGCGAGCTGATCAAGGCCGCAATCCTGGACAATGACTTTATGAAGAATTTGGAGCTCACCCAGATCCGGGAGATTGTCGATTGTATGTATCCCGTTACTTTCCCTGCTGGTTCAATTATCATTAGGGAAGGAGATGTTGGGTCCATTGTATTCGTCATGGAAGGTATGATAATCTTTTTATTAATTGTCTTTCTCTATTAAATTATATTTATGTATATATATTACATTTATTCTTTTTTTCCTGAATGCATTCATGATTAGACAGATTCCGTTTTAGCATTTCAAGAAAAGAATTTAAGTAACTAAAAAAAACAACCCCTCTCAATATCACAAATAAATTTTTCAAATAGAAAAATTAAGGAAGCACAAAAATTCGTTCTTGTGATTGAAATTAGCCAAAATGAATCAAAATGCATACCTTTTATCTTCGAAGGAACTGCAATAAAATTGAGGGGTTTATCAGTCACTGTAACACTGTAATTTATCAGTTACTGTAGTTGGGGGGTAGTTAAATGTTTTAAGGAGGAGGGGGTTAATAAAAAACCAAAAAGAGAGTATAGGATTTATTTGTTATTAACTTGGTATCCTTGGTACAATTAAGATATTGAAGCTAAAGAATAAAGATTTCTTTACTGTATAAGGAATGATAATGTGATAAAATGAGTTATGTGTGTAAAATATTTTTCATCGTGTAGAGGAAATTATTCTAATTTTAAGTAGATAATGATTCGACTTCTCAACTATTAAGTCGATTTATATATCTCGCACTCATTCACTGTGAATTTCAAGGTTAAAGATTTTGCAATTTCTGAGATATTAATAATACCCATAATTATAGAATCTTAAAGGCACGCAGAATTACATACAAACATTTTATTATAATGAAGATTTATAATATTAATATTGGCAAACGTTTTGGCCTCTGGGCCTACATTTAGTGCGCAAAATGTATACACAAAGAGACATGAATAATTGGCAGAATTTTAGTTTTTCTCGCTAATACCAAACGTGAAATGGAGAAAATTTTCTCTTTCTTTCTTTCTTTCTTTCTTTCTTTCTTTCGCATAAAGGAAATGTCTATTTGCTGAATAAAGTGGAGAAAATGCAGGTAGGACCTTTATATATAGAAAAGGAAAAGCTTCTTTACAAAAACATTGGGTCTTCTTAAAAAAAAGTACATAGGCCCTTTTTTTATTTTCATATAATAATTTAAACATACGCTTCTCTTGTGTTGTACATAACTCTAAATCTTGTGCGGTAAAAAAGTCACATAAATAGCCTCAAAAAGTACTTGCCGGGATCCTCGACCCTCTCAGGTCAAATAGAATCGTACAATGAAACTGCAGTCGCAGGGGCTTTCCCCTCATTAAGGTACAACTCGATTTTAGTAAAATAGGATATAATATATTATGCCCATGGAAGTTGTTTTCCTCCAACTAGTGAATGAGAACCACTGTCCTTTCTCTCAAGTGTTACTGTCCTAAGTGGAGGGGATTTGTAGTATCCTGAAGAAAGAAGGGGGGGTTCTCGTGCATGGTCTCGCGGGCGTAGTTTTCACCAGTCGGGAACGCTGTCAGCGTGTATGTGTTTCCAAAGGGACCTTGAGTCTCCTCCAATCTCCTAATTCTGTTTCTTTTATATAAAGTGCCACGAAAAAGTGCTTCAAATTTCCCTGCATTAAAACACAAGTGTTTCCAGATTCAATTTCAACTTTGCCCTTAAATTTTCAATTTCCGGTTTCAAAACATATCTCGAGATTTGTCATTTTACAGAAGAAGAAGAAGAAGAGAATTTTTTGACAAATGTTTGAAATCAGCATCAAAAGTAAATCTGGAGAATCGATCGAAAGCATCTATGCAATATTGTGTGACAATTTGAGGATAAACCAACAAAGAAGAGATATGGATATTTTCAAAAATTGTTTATAATCATCAAATGAGAATTGCGACCACAACTGTTTAGAAACATTGTGCAAAATGTGCATTAATACTTTGGGAAAATAGCAATAAATTGTAATGATAAATCATCATCATCATCATCGAGATTTGTTCCTGTTAAACAAAAGCAGTTTCCGTATCTATTGGTTGTAGTAAATATTTAAATCCCATTATAAATAAAGCTGCTTTAATTCTATTCTCCAATAATGTAATGCAATTAAGCTTGTTGTAAACAGGTTTGTGATTCATATAAACACTAAAGATTATATATGTATATAGAATATTGTCAGACGTGATTGAAAAGAAAGTAATATTATCATCAAGAAATATTGTTAGAATACTGATGAGTCTCAGAAGATTGTAATTTTAGATACATTGGACGTTCAATTTCATTGTTATGAAATTTTTTCCCTTCTGGTTGTGATTGTAGCCAAAAAAAAATTGTTCTCTGTGATAAACAGTCGGGGATTACCAAACTGATTTCTTTTTGGATGAGGATGAGAAATTTTTGTTTTGATAAAATATTCCTCATTATGCAACAACTTGAATTAAATAAAGTTATATATTTAACAACGTTATGATTCGAGAATTGTTTTCAAAAACATTTCTAACAAAGAATCTTTTGCATACACAATGTTATGGTTCTGAAATTTATTTGGCAATGTTTTTAAGAAATAAAGACTTAATGGACGAACTAAGGAAACTTTAAGTTCGCTTACAGATGAACTATTTCTTACTCATTCGAATTAAATCTTTTCGATAAATTTACTGTCGTTTCTCTGAAGAATGGTAAAGGAAAAAAAAACGATCATTTAGATCAATTGACAAACATCTTTTGAGTATTGACTATTGGAAACCTATTTTTAGAAAAAGCTTTGGATCTTTATATAAATCTATACATCTTTATATAAATCGAACATCTTTTAAAATTGTTCTTTTATGGAAGAACAATCTCTTCAAGAAACAATCGGAAAATAAACATAAGTAACAGGAAATGGAAAATACTTTGCATAAACAAGACAAACAGTAAACAATGTCGGTGAAAAAACAGTTAACTCATGTACAAAATGTATAAAATTAATGAAAATCAATGACATGATAGAAACTTGAATATCATCCTATTTGTTAAAAATGATGATCTATAGAATCCATGAAAAGAATTTTGAATTGAATTCCTCAGAAATATTGACCATATATTCTGAAAAGAAAAATTCTTTTCTGTAAATTGTCGAGCAATTTTGACAAAATATAATAGAATACAATACTTTACTCTCCTTCTTCAAGGCTACATTCTTTAAAAGTACATCCTCGTGCCTTTAAATCAACCAAACCAGTAAGAAACCATCAAATTTTATCGTTGCTTGCAGAAGCAACGCGGAAGGCACAGTTTATGCGCGAACAAAGACTCCAAAAGTCGTTTCGAACGAAACCTTTAACTTCACTTTCAGAATTTACAAAAACCATTTTGAATTTTACTCGAGTACTATATTTTCATCTTTTTGAAAGAAAATATTAAATAAAATATGAATTAAATATTGAAATAAAATATTAATTCATAAAAAAAATATCAATGAAAGTGGAAAAATATCGAGATTAAAAATAAAGGGAAGTATTGAAAAAAAAATTGTATAGAGTGACATGATTCGGGAAATTTGAAGCGCAACAATGAAATTGAGAAGTTATCCGGGTCGAGCGGTTTTGGAGGATCAGGAATTGATTCTGGACCCGGATGCAACACGAGGAAGGGCAATGGAACTTTTGTATGAAGCCAGCTGGAGGGAATGCGATGTGAATTGGATAAATAATTCCCGTTCAAAACCAAGAAATTTAGGAAATATTGGTGACGATAGACGACAACCATATGCTGAGGTGATAAGTCAATTAGAAGATGTTTTGGATGGTGATGGAAATGAATCTCCATGTTCGAGAGATGCACGGTCACCGAGATCAAGTAGTAGTACTACTGATAGTGATTCCTCGGAAATTAATCAGTCAAATGGTCAAAGTGGTTTCCTTATTCCAAGGCCAAGACTGATTGTACCAGTGCACACCTACGCCAGAAGAAGACGCACTGGTGCACCACCTTCCGGTAGAAGACGTCCTTTTCGTGAAGGTATTTCGAAAATTTTTTTCCTTCCTTTAATTCATTTTTTAAATTCGATATTAAACATCGGTAATTTTACTCCCTAAAGGCAATAATTTTTCTTAGAGAGAAAAAGCAACAATTGTCAGTATGTCAGTAATTTATTTAATACTTCTCTTTCTTGATCTTAAAAATAAAAATTTCACATTCGAACCAATTGCACATTATTTTATTATTACATTTCTGTAATCTATTAATTACACTAATGATATTACGGAACTGCTGGCGAAACAATAAAAACAATAATAAATAAACATTTTACAGTAGCAATCAAATGAAAATACTTCCTGTGCTGTTTTTTTAAATTTTGATTCGAAAATTGATGATTCCCGTATTATGTTAATTATATGGGGATTTCGTGTGAAAAATCGTGGAGGAATATAGAATTAAATTGGCCAATCGTTTTTATTGACATCAAGAGAGAGGTGATCTAATTTTTATATCACTATATAGTTATATATGTATATATATAGTCCCGTTGTTCCAAGTGGAGAAAGTTACGTGGACGGATCAAGGATAATGGAAGGGTGCGAGCGAGATTGCATGTACGATATCATGGATTTCATGATACCAAGAGCTTCATCACACTCTGTATTTTCAATTTCTATTTCTTGTCTCTATAATACATGGTTCATATTTGTGTATATTAATTACAAGTCTGATCATATTGTTTCACTTTCAATGGACAATGAATTTCCGTTATTCGATATTAATTGCACATATCACATAGTTCGTAATTTAAAAAAAAAAATGAGGTGATGATGTTAGCTACCTGGGTGACGTCGGAGGGCCCTTTGGAGGACTTCGCGAGAGCAAGAGGTCCTTTTTGTCGACAAGGATTTCATGATAAAGTAGAGAGGGAGAATTTAATTTTGGAGGTGTGCAATTTTACCCTCCCTTCCCTTGTCGACATTTCACCTGCTCTATTCGATTGAATTGAAAATTTATTTAATTCAATAACCTTTTCTTTTCTTTTCTTTTCTTTTCTTTTCTATTGCCTTTCTAAACAGTTTTTGTATCGTCTTTAATTATTCAAGGCTTCCTATATATTTTACTTTCTGTAGATAATTCTAGACAATTACATATACATTTCATAGAATGCCTTTGTGTATAATTGTTTTAAACCAAGTTTTCATTTTATTCTTTATTTTTAAAATCTATATACTCTTAATAAATTTCTTCACATAAGAAATAATTTCAAGTTCTGGAAAATAAAATTCTCCACTTAGAAGTTTTTTTCAGGTTTAATAGACGTTTATTTCAAACAAACAAATTCGTTTACATTTAGGTAGCTCGATAAAAATTTAGAGCATTAAAAACAGTCTGTTGAGAAATTTTTTCATATAAGTTCTATAAGAACTATAAGAGAAGTTCATATAAAAAGTTCGCCAAATTGAACAAGATTTGTTATAACATGAAAGTAAAAGTGTTTGAGAAGTTTTACATTTTTCTTCTTCATTAGGAAGATTCTGCTAAAAATGATCAGGAGATTGTATATAAAGTTTCATGAAATATTTTCCAATGTGTGTAAAAAATGTAAATTGAGTAATATCAGGTTCTTCATTTTTTTTTTTCTGTTGGTCTTCTTAGAGGTCTGCCAATTTGCATGAGTGTGTCAACCATTCCATAGAAAATCTTCGACAGCAAAATATAATATAACAAGTCATCTTAACATCTTTCTTTGGAGAAAATCTATCACAATTTTTTTCAGTAGTTGCATTATTTATAGACAGCTTTTATGTTCCCAAATTGACAGTATTGTTTTGGAACTCTTCAGTCAATTTCTGATCCTGTGCGATTAGTAATTAATAATAGAATAATAGAATAATACCATAATATACAATATACAATATTAAAACCACAAAATAAATAAAATGCCGCAGCAGTTCATTTTATTAAAAATTAAAAATTCTGTCATCCAGAGATAATGCGATGATCGAATGAAAAATATGCAATAGATACCGCTTTCACCAGAAGTTCTCAAGTTTCTTTGTATAATGGGTTATGAAAAGAAAAGGAATCGGATATTACCATCGATTGAGTATATAGCAAAAAATGTGTGTCTCGAAACAGGATGACGCGTGGGTGTTCCAGTCGACTTTTGTTCCCACTTTGCAAAAATAATGTCACCGATGCCTGTCACAGGGCGAATGTCGACAGAAGCAAAAGGGACTGAAAATAAGAGCAAAAGTATTATTGACATTAAACAGTCAACTGTAAGACCGTTTTTTTTTTTTTTTTTTATTTTATTTTTATTTTATTTTTTTAGTTTATTTTTTTTTTTTGAATAAAATCAAGGTATCGTATAATATCCGTGACAGGAACTCTTTATTCTCTCATATGTTGTCATACTAGACTCTCTACTCTATATTATAGATATTATACATATACAGGGATATTACAGTTTCTATAATAAGTCTACCTGAGTGAACCTTCCGGTGTATTTTTAATTTTATACCACGAAGTATATAAAAAAAAACCACTTTTTATATTGCATAAATATTATATTGAATTTCCGCCGAATTACATTTTTCTGAAAATTTCTTTATGAGTAAAATACTAAAATTTCATAATCTGCTGTTTTAAATATAAATATTATTATTTTCTAAACAAATTTTGCTTGAAAGTTATTACGTTCAGTAAAGTAATGAATAAATCAGTTGAATTTATTTATCATTATTATATTACACAATTGTTAATAATAATAATTTGAATAAGTAATTGTACCATTATAACACAATTGTTAATATAATAATAATTTCAATAAGTAATTATCAAATGAAAATTTTATACCTTTTTATAAAAAATGGGAAAAGTATAAATCGGGACAAATTTTAATAATCATTGCAATAATCAAATGAAAATTTTATACCTTCTTATAAAAAATGGGAAAAGTATAAATCGGGACAAATTTTAATAACCATTGCAATAATCTGTAATATGGTTGGCTGGAAGGACAATTAAGATATAAATTTTACGAAATTTTAATTCTATTGTTTCTCCTTTTTTTTATAGTAGCGCATAAATCAAATACTTTCCTAATGATGGAAACGCCCCACGTAATATGCAATCGTTGAATGGAAAGGTTGTTCTTTTTCCTTAAAAACTGATTTCTTTAAATTACTTCATCGTTAGGAGATTTATGAACAAATGTGCGTATAAATTGAAAAATCATCGTCTTTAGAAATAAAGACATACTCTCTTAATTTGAATCAGTGAAATTTTCACTGCATGTCAATCAGTAACCGACTTCTGGCTATTTCAATCAGTAAAATTTCACTCATTTGCAGTGAAACTGATGTTTTTCTTTTTAAAGTAAAACAACAAAGAGTAAAAAATTGTTCACATTACGCCCTGGTCTGCCATATTTATATAATTGCAAAATATCGAGAAGTAAAATACTTAGTTTTGGTTTCGAAAAACCAATGTGCCTATTTTCTTACTTGTTTAGCTGTCATAGAATTTTTAAAGATAGATATTGCAGCGAGTTTGTACATAAAAACTAAATTGATATTTAATGCTTTGGATGGGTAATAAGAAAAAGAAAAGAGAAAAATAATTTGGCTGTCGATAGAGATTTTTTTCTACATTTGAGTATAGATTCTCTCTGGAGTTGAGGAAGCCAACTGTCGCAATCTACTTTCTCACTGGCTATCAAAGCAGCTTCCCTCTCGCGCAATGCTTGTACTTGAGCGAGAATTGCTCGACTGACGTCGCATTGAACTTCTGTGCCAAGCCAACCTACATCCAGACTTCATTTATTCCTCCAACTCGCCCGGGTTTACTTTTGTTCATAAGCAACCATCCGTCAAAATCTCACCGATGTAATCCATTTCAGAATAGTTGTTGTTTTCTCACGCGTGCATTTCAGTTTTGAAATTCTCAGATCAGTGAAAAAGATATCCCAGGAAATTTTTTTTATCCCAGGAAGAAATAATTATTTAATTTTATTGTAATGAACGGATATAATCGCAGTCGATTTTACAAGAGGGATTGTTGTTTGTATTTAAATTTAAAGACATTTGAATATTAAATACAAAAAGAAATTAATAATGAAAGCAATAATCTACGAGAAGGATTCAATATTTTTTATATAATTAAATGTACATATATATTTACAAAATTTACTCTTTATTTTACGTTACATTTTCTATTTAATAGTAAATTTGTCTGACTTAAAACTTAAAATCCACTATAAACATAAAGGTAGTAAATTGATACCAAAAGTATCAAACTGATCCAAAAATTTGGAATCAATTTCAAGTTTAGAATATTGTCTGCCTATTATTACATTTTTAATTTATAAAACTTAGAAAATTTTTCTTGTGTGTCAATAGGAGATAGGTATATGCGAGAGAAATACTAAATTACAATCACTCTATCGTCTGACTAAAATTGACTTAAACTACTTAAACCCCATGTTTCAGTCTTACTACTATATCTGCATATTTCCAGTCTATAATAACTTACAAGGACAAATTAAAGGTCACACATGATACTTATATTTTTAACTTTTATCGTAGATCAATAATAAAGATTGTTCGCAGGAAAATAGAAAAAAAATTAGAGTAAAAATGAAAGTATTTAATAACAGAGTCATTAAAAAATGTCAATTATAAGAAGTTTTATTGACTGTTGATAGCTATGTGATAAAAGCTACGTTTTATTTTACAAAACGTGTGAAGAATTGGATGAGAACTGCGTGGCCGAGAATCTTGACGTCTATCGACACTCGATATATGATTTGACACTAACGAGCGCTAAACCCTCTTTAGAGGAGTTTAACGATCGACTGCAACGAGAGACGCTGACTCGTCTCTAGTTTTACTCGCCTGACTCAGTGTATTTTCTCCCAAAACTTTGCACTATTTTCAAAACTTCATTTTGCAGCGAGAAAATCCTTTTTCATAAAGAACTAGTTTTTGTTTAAAAAGGGCAAATTTTATTAACAGTAAAAAATAGAAAATTTAAAGTTTAATTTTAGAGTTTTACTTTTGCAATAACTTCATTACATTGTTATAATGCGAGCCTGTTAAACTAATACGGTCGAATGGTTGGTTGCATCTCAATTGATTTCAATTCTACACAGCCAGTCGAACAGTTCTCAACCAAATTTCCCTTCATAGCTGACGGAGATTTCAATAGGAAGTTATATGTGAATGTCGACGCTGGGTGCCAGAGCCATCACTGAGAATCGAAATGGCGGCGAATAAGGACTATTGTCGAAAACGCCTAGAACTAGCATTCTCTCTCTCTCTCTCTCTATCGTTCTCTTGTCAGTCGACTGCCATTTGCAGTCTATTCTAGATACATTTTACTGCCTATATGTTAAAGCTAAAACAATTAATTTCTACCCACGCGTTACCTGAAAATTATTCACCATCATCTTAAAGAAAATCAAAATGTTTAGACTTTCAAAAAATACAAATGCCTTCAAAAAATCAAGATATTTTATTTATTTATTTAAAGAAATACAGGTTCCTGGGACTAAGAAGTCGTAGGATATGTGAAATAAAATTCATACCATATAGGAATAAATTGATTTTAAAATATTCAAAGTTAAAAATTAAACCGTACAACAGTGTTTTCACTTGATAACAGCAGGAGAATAACTTTATAGACTTAAAGTGTGTCAATAAAATCAGCGAAGATAGTGTGGAAAATTCAGTATTAATATAAGTTACACGAGGGTAGAGTTTAGTTGCGTAATGAAGCAATATAAGGTGGGTTAATATAAACCAAGTGTGCACGCTTGTCGGTAAACTTAGATACCAAAGTGTAGCGGTGGATCGAAGGAAGGATATAGTTCCAGCAAGCGAGATGTTACTGGAATAGAATCAAGCTCATCTTCGACGTTCACAATCCTTGTAGAAAGCTCGACACAGCATGAGCGAGAATGTTTCGAAACTGCTGACGGTTTATCCTCTATTCCTCGCTCTAACCCTTTCTCCTTCACAAAATCCACCTCCCTTTATCTCCCACTTTCCAAGTAACCAGCAGTGTCTATAATAGTCCACCTCTGCAAAACGTCCCGCTTCAAAACCAATTCCCTTCTCAAACCTTTTACAATTCAATAACATTAGACTCGAAATTATTCCTACACAACTCGAATCGCGAAACTATTATGTCTTCTATTACTATAACAATGCTGAAAATTCAATCCGCACACCCAGAGAAACCGTTTATTTCAGTTTTTTATTAATTAAAATGTATTAGAATTTACCTTCAAATGTTTTAATCAATTCAATTCAATACTTTTTTTATATTTGCTATATTGTCAAAAATAATTTAATGTGAGTAATTATATTTTTTAATGAAAATGTTTGCTCCTAGATCAAATTAATGAAGATTGAAGTTGTTGTCATTTGAACAATATTTTCATTATGAATAATTAATTTATAGGCATTTTTTGAATTTTTTAAATCAAGAGAAAGGACAGTAATACTTACAATTATTTGGTAAAACTATTTTCATAAGTTGTCCCCCAAAGAGAACCTACAAATTGGTAAAAAAATTTCTTATCTAGGATTTAAATTTTCTGAGATACATGCACACACACATCGGGACATTTTTTTAAAGACATCATTTTTGAATTCCTAAGGTTGAAAAACATCAACACTGCAAAAAGAAGTATCTTAAAATACATTGTAGTTACTTTTAAGATACTTAAAACATCTAATTTTTGAATCCTCCACTTTAAATATCAATGCATTTTAAGATGTTTTTGATAACTTTTTGGAAACAACTTAAAAGTGACTACCAAAGTATCTTAAAATAAGATGCTTTCTTTTTACAGTGAGGAAGCAATATTTGTTGATAATTCCCGTTTAGTTCATAAAGTAAATTACATCTGTGAATAATTAGAAATTTTCTTTTGTTTCAGGTAAGTTTCGGAAAGGCAATTGGAACAAAAATTAGTAACGTAAGTAGACGCTGCTTATGATGATGACGCTTGAATAGGTTGGAAAAAACTTGAATGATTTATTACCGAGAAAAGGTGCATGTAATTGTTTTCTGACGCATCTACACACGTGGCTAATCCATAGCCAACTGACTTTATCCATTATTCGAGATAAATCTGTTCCCCCTGATGCAAATGGAATTGCTACGATCGTAAAGCTCTCCTGAGACTGACTTCAGAATTAACGAGCGGGTCAACGGCAGAACTTGAAGTTTACTCATGATAACCAAACGAGATTTCGACTTAAAAAGATTCTTTACTATAGTTTCGTCGCTTATTTGCATTCTCCGCACAGCGTGCATGAAAACAGCCTCTCCTTCTCCCCCAAAAACTTTCAAATCGCTTTCTTTCTGATTTTAGAATCCACTAAATCTACAAGATGACTTCATAATTCTTTATTAGAGCTAATAAAATCCTGATTTTCTCAGAAATTAGAATATTTCATGTTTAAATTGTAAGTTTCAAAATTGAAAATTGTAAATCAGTCAAATGATAAATGGCCTATCTAAAAGACATGTAGCACGCGTCCGAATAACACATCGTCGAATGTACTCATGACTAAGAAATATTATTTTGGAAATGACCTAAATTAGATTAATTTAACAGCATTTGATCATTAGGTTCATAATGTTAATATTGTCAGAGACTTTTCTCTTACAATATTGAACTGATTGAGCAGAAATTTTGTGTAGAAGTCTAAAATGTGAAAAGAAAGAGCAGTGATGTTCAAAAATTTTAATATTTTTAAAATTAATTATTATAAAACACTTCCTGGTAAAAGAAAAAGTGAGGTTGGTAGTGACTTCCAGAACTAACAAATTCAAAGTGTTTTATAATAATTAATTAATAAAATATTCAAACTTTTCTATATCACTGCCCTTCTTCATCATACTTTAGACATCTCCACAACATTTCATTTCAATCCTTTCAATATTTTAAGAGAAATATCTGCGACAATATTAATATTGAGGACCTACATGCTGTTAACACGTAAAGTAAATGTATAATGTAATTGTCTTGTAGAGTAAATATATGTATACCTATAATAATCTTTTAATTGATATTTATATATTAATTTCTATTGCGCTCGTCCACAGACATACTTTAATTTATTCTATACATTAAAAATGGGGCTATAAAATTCGATCCTATATGGGAAATATTAATGCAAAAAAGTCCGCCCTATTTTGGTTTAAAGTGTTACGTCTCAGAAGAGACCAGCCAACCAATCTATCTTATTTTAATTATTGCCTGATTTATTTGCGAACCATAAAGATTCGCGCAAAAGGAACAGGCTAGGAAATGAATGCTTATTAACTGATAATTATGAAACGTTTATTAATCTTTAAAATATTGAGGTGAACCCTAACAGTAGTTTGTAGAATTGACAACTTGAATTTCTTGGTCCATAATTGGTACACTGAAAGTGAAACCAATTGACTAGAATTAATTAGGACCAATTGATAGGAATTTGGATTAGTGATTAGTACTTACGTAATTCTCCCTAATTTGCGACTTATCAAGCTTGTTGAAACGTTGGCGGAGTGCTGGCCCAAGCCTGGCGATAGGTATAGATTCAGGAAATAGGCCCTCCTTCAAAGTACTCGTTTCGGCGTAAGAAACTGCTTCTTGACTGAACTGATATACTTCGACGACTACATCTTGACTGCCCGCTAATCACGAATCCACGGTTTTTATACCCAATTTTTAAGGGTGTTGCTAGGGGTGCCAATGCATTGTGAAGGTGACCTCTGGTCTTCTTCCGAGAATCGCCTGTCTTTACAGAGGACTCCGCTAAATCAAATATAAAGGGGTGCTTAACCCTGCACGTGTCATAATTTCGACCAATGGAAAAAAACATCTGCTTGGTTGAGACAAAATACTTTCCATTTTTTAAATCAATAATCACACATATGATATAGTTTTTACATTGAATTCTTTTATAATAGGTGAGTCACAAGGACGTGACTAGTATATCTATTAGTTCGCATTGCCTGCTGGATGATCACCAACGACCTGCTTCCCTCGTAATACTTCAAGTGAAATCCTTTTATTGAGTCGTCAAAAAATTAGCTACAACATGTTACTCAGATATTTATAACAAGTATTCAGAAAACTGTTTTCCCTATCACAATGATAATTTTTTTTCTAATTTGCCATAAATAATTTAAAAACAAAAAAATTTTATGTATCTTGGAATTTAAAGGAGAAATAACAATGAAATTTTCATGTGAGAAATGAAAGGATTGAGAATCCTTAAATCTTCAAGTGGTCCAATTCCTTTGGGGGAAATTTAATTCTTGTGAGTCCCATCGGTGACTTTATCGGTTGAAATTGCCGCGGCAGGAACTGCCGTTACAGCATCGTTACCGTAAGAACTTACTGCAACATTGTTACAGTTAATGTTACCAAACTCGGTTAACTTTCAGTTTTACGCGCCGATTCGGATTAAGAATTTATGATAACGACTCTATCTTTCTCTCTCGCTTTCTCTTCCTCACCCCCTTCTCACCAACACCACGAATTCTACCCTCTACTTTCCAGTCAGTCTTTTAATTGTAAAAGAGTCTATTAAACATTTATTCCGAACGAAATGAAACCAACGTACATTTATCTCGAACACTAGAAAAAAAAACTTTTTGTAGCAAACAAGGAGAAAAATTTTTTTACTGATTTTAATGGCTAATCTTTTTTTTTTAATTGTGTTTTCGCTTATTTACACATTAGTTTTAAAGGACTGTGCACTCGTCCACACTCTACAGATTTAATTTAAAATTTATTCCTGTCTAATTTTTCTCAATAATTACATGCTGAGTTGGGCCAGAGATATTGTTGCGTCCTGATTAAACGTAATACAATTATTTTAAATAAATTATTTGTTGATTTTTAACTTGACTTTGTTGAATGGATTATTGCATCTTACATTTACTAGTTGGATTATTACGTCTTGATGAAATAAGGTTACGTTACCTTATTTGAAATAAGGAGTTTGAATTTAAAAGGATAAGGATGAGATAGCGACCACTAAATGAAAGCTTTATCCACCCTAAGTAATGTTACATCCTGGTAACAAAATTCTTTTCTTAAAGTAAACTATAATGACTCAACTCGGATTATTCATTATATTAGTTTAAGTTGAGCTCTATGATCTTTCCATAAGTTAAAATAAAAAACCTAAATTCATACTGTTATATAATGATGAACAATCAAATGTTGTTGAACTAGTAGTTAAAAGTACGAACATCGATAAAAAGATTGTATAACGAAGAAAGAAAAGCATCTTCGGTTTAGATTCTTGCACGATCCTTCTGTCAATAAGTAATTATCATGTACGATTTTATGATTTGTTTTGCTGCCTCGAGCGTATCGTATTGAAGTACAAGAACTCTTTGTTAAATTCAAATTATGATTTCATTCCATAAAATGCAAAATTTGGATTTCAGCAAAATTCTTAAATTTGATTTTTTCTATAAGATTAAGAATTAACATGGACTCGACTCAATTCAAATTTCAATTCAATGCGGAATTCGGGTTTTGCATAGCACTAATGAAAAATCTGAAGTAGGGTAAAGGTACCAATTACGGAGGCAGCTCCATTTGTCGATGTTACCATGGTAATAACCTTAAATACTGCACTAAATAGTTAATTTCTCTGTGATATAATATTAATATATTTTGTTTTACATTTATAACACATAAAAGAAGCATAATATTTATTATTTTTGCATTTACAATGTGATTCAATGTTTAAGTGAAATATAAAGTTTGTTTACTCGACAAATGGAACCATCCTCGACAATAGGTGCCTTTACCCTATTGTCGAAAAACTAGAATAATTATAAAAAAATTATCAATTTTGCAAAATTTTTAATTTTTTTCGTTTTCCTTATGATTTTAAAATAGTTTTAGAATTTTTTAAAATTTTATTAAAAAATAAATTATGCAATTGTCTTCCTCACTAAAAACCAAATAAAATTCACTATATAAAAATTCTTTTTCTTTAAATAATAACATTTATAAATACAATTAAAGTTTGAGGTACGAAGGTACCCAACTTGTCGCTTATTGTATGAGAAAATTCAGTCGCTTCTTCTAGGGTTAATGTGTTTTTTCTAACATGTTTCCAAAT
This sequence comes from Leptopilina clavipes, assembly GCA_001855655.1. Lineage (NCBI taxonomy): Eukaryota > Metazoa > Arthropoda > Insecta > Hymenoptera > Figitidae > Leptopilina > Leptopilina clavipes. Next base: position 43,392 of record JUFY01035599.1, read on the forward strand.
GTCGCTCTGCTTTACCTATTGTAACTTCTATAGTTTTTACTAATAAATTTCTTTTTATTTATTCTCACTTATTCATTTCTCGCTTATATAGATTTGACTTTGCTTTGTGAATAGAAATATATACAATTGAATTAATTAACTTATTTTCAGGAAACGCAATGAAATTAATGATGATCATTCCAAATAAGTTTTTTTTTCTTCCATCATTCAGCATGAATAATTTTTCGATAATTCTGCATGAATCTTTCTTCGTTTGTTGAGCATAATCATTCTTCGACTAGTCATTATAAATGTTAATTATACAATCATTACGCATGTGTATTTTGGTTTATATTGTTATGTTCTTGTTCTTTTATTATTGAAAAGTTTAATTTAACTTTAATTTAAATGTAAGCGACAAAGAAGTGAAAGTGCACAAATTGTGTACAATTTCTGCTAAGCACATTTTTTTTATTTTAATTTTTCTATTTTATGTTTATCATTATCTTTTTCTTATTTATGTTCTTCTATTTTTGTGTTTTGTCTATTTTAATTTGTGCATCAATTTAAATAAAAATTGAATGAAAAATTAAACCGTTGCGTCAGAAAGTATTTAATAACCTAATCATTAAATTATTCAGTTACTTTTAATAAAATCTTTTAGATTTCAAAACACACAATGTGGCAGTAAATAATCTTAAAACATGTTTGTTTTTAATGCAAATCGTTTTTATTGCTTCCTCATGGAGGAAGCTTTGTATTTTTTCTTATATTTTTCTTCTTTTTGTAATTTTTATGCTTTTTGCAGCATGCAGCTTTACACTCCTCTTCTTAAATTGCTACGTTATTTATGAATTATCTCTTATTTCTATTTAAAATAAAGCTTTAATGAAATCAGTATGTGAAGAAGTTTCTTAATAGAATACTATAGAAATACT
>JUFY01035605.1:4189-41638 GCA_001855655.1 Leptopilina clavipes
CTAGATGATACACAAATGAGAAGCTTACATGTTATGTGCAGCTTAACTGGATTTCGTATCCACAACGCATTGTATGGACATTGAATCTGCAATGTAACCATTCAATGATTAATCTTCATTTTCAAGAGTCAACATTATTTAGACATATTACAAAAATACAACAGACTACAATTTAATCTATCTATCTACAATAGATATCTACAATTGAATTTGATTTTTAGGGTTGAAATATTTGCAACATTGATGACGCTAATGAAAAGGAATTTTCACTTTATGAACGTGAAAATTGTCAAGTGTCGATAAAAGCAATTTAAATGAAAAAACTTTGAATTCTCTAACGATGTGGATAAAATCGATTGCATTCCTCCTTCCTCAAGTTGCACGCTTCTACTGCTAATTGGCTGAATCGAGGTAAATTCAGACCAAGTCTCTAGTTGAATTCCGTGTTTGGAAGAAATTCGAGAATCAAAAGAGAAGAGTGGAAAAGACCGAATTAGGATTGGAGGAGCAACAGCAGGAGCAGTTGTGGAGTAAAAGTAAAGTGAGAGAAAAGCCCAGTAAAACTAGCTAATGAGACTAGCCACTACTTCAGTGTGCGCCGTAAAAGGCGATAAGCTTAAGTCGTCCACAGTATTCTGCTTAGCTACATTCATTTCACGCCGTGTATAATTGTATGCATACAGAGCAAAAGGTAGATAAAGTGAATATGAGAGAAGATTAACAAAACTTTATAAAAGGATCATGCGAATTATCTTGTAGTTTCAGATTACTCCAATGTCATGCTTTATCCTTTCACAGAAATTACATTTCATACAAAAAAATATGCGATAATATTCATTCTATTAAATTACATTTTTTCACCACTTTTCAGTCCCAGAAGACCAGCAATACTAATTTATTCTTATTCAAACTATTTGCCTGATTTATTTGCGGAACTTTTGGTTAACAAAAACAAAATATTTCTGAGAGATATTGAAATAATGACGTATATGAACTCGTATTTCAGGACATTTGACCTCTAGTTTGAAAACGAGCAAAAGCGTGAGATGCTTCTCGACATGTATACGGATACAATGGTGAATTTATGGCTCCTCGTTGGAATGACCTGACGACATCGAATAGGACAAAAAATCCAATTCCTGCTGTTGTGCGAATCTTCAAGAAGACTCTGAATAGAATTCAAATCGAAAAGTTTACATTGATGATCGTATTCCAATGCATTGAACAACAACGCAGATGTAGGATTAAATAAAGAGAAAGTGATGATATAAGGCCATGATTTATCACACACTTCACTCTACCTAGTGATTTTTAAAAGTAATTATTATTTCTCTTTCCTTTAACCATCACTTTGATTCTTCGAAACAAATAATGTTGCAAGAATTTTACGATAACGGAAAATATTAAACAATATAATTATATTTTGCTGATGACTTTTATTTCTAAATCAGTTTTCGATTTACCTCGCGCCATAAATTCTCGTCTACTGTGAGCATTATTTTCTCAACAATACAATTTTTTCTTTCTGCCATTACTTTAAATTGACGATTTAAATAATTCTAAACCTTAACACTCGGAGTCATAATATTCTTACGGTGCAGAATTCTGTTTGAGGAAAAAATAATACAGTAATAATAATAAAATAAGAAAATTAATAATACAATCATACATCAGAAGAAAATTTTTCTTCAGTGCAAATTAAAATAAAAATTTTCAAAATCCCCCACTAATTTTATTGGATGACAATTTTTAAATTCATGCGCCAAATAGCAAATATAATTGGATTATTTTGTTGAAACGACCCCTTTCTGTTTATGGAAGGTATACATATTGCCATACGCTATTTAATTAAATTGTTCCCTGGGCCAAAACCATGATGCTGAAATCATTTTCAGCATCATGGTCTTGGCCTTTGATGTATTCTCTATATTGTATTGGAAGGAACTATTGGAGCAACACTGCGAAATGTGTAAAATAAAACGAAAAAAAAAATAAAGTTCCAAAGTCGATAACAGGAGAAGAACAAAGTACAGGAACTTTGGGACACTTTGTGAGCATAAATCTCTCGCTTCTGTATAACGAGCTTTACAATTCCCTGCTGCAATCTCTTTTCACTCGGAAACCATACACGCAGTTGACCCTTCACGCATACTATAGAGACCGGACGCGTTACGCATTAATCACTTGTGCGCTCCCAAAAAAAAAGACATTTCATCATAGGTTTTATCTTGCAAACTCAGTCATAAAATTTTTTCAATTTTTATGAATCTTTAGTCCATAAACATTTATTCTCTGAAAATATCCCTTATAAAATTTTTACACTTCATGCGGCTATATTCTCTCTCATATATATAGTAAAAATGGACTTTTTACTGGTAAGGCGTATAAATATTGCTAATACAAAAACTTCTTTCTGCCTCTTTTTTTTTTCAACACTATTCCCTTGAGTCGTTGAAATGTTGACTATCTGAAAACCTTCATCTCCTTCTCATGATTTCATTCCTTTTTCTCCCTGTGTACCATCTCACATTTTCCCTCTTGTGCTTTTCTTCTCTGCTTCGCGTTTTCTAATTCCATGTTCGTTTTGGTAGTTTGTTACACCCTGTCTGCGAAAAGTTTTCAGTTTCGTCTGCATTTCCCACCGAGAGAGAGTGAGAGGGGAGCCTATCAACGGAATAAGGGACTGAAAAAGCAACTCTCGCCTGTTAGCGAGTAGAGTTGCTTTTTCTCGCGCGCGTTTTTATATCAGGAGAAAAAAAAAGGATGGACAAATCTAATCGGGGTTTAAATTTATAGATGATGCTCTTTTATGTTCGTAATCAATATATGTGGCATTTTGAACAATGTGGAAAATATTTTTTGGGAAAATTGGATGAGAATTTTGCAAATCGATGGTGATTTACGGAAGAGAAATAAAACCGCATCTATAAAATTGAGTCATAAAATAAATCCTAAAATATGAGAGTTTACTAATCGATTAAAGTTGGGTGATGCGGCGATACACTGAAGAAGTTTTTTGAGTTTGCGTATATGTTTCGCGATTTATGATTGAAGAGTTAACCCTTTTAGGAGGGTGTCTGCTAAAAGTTGCGTAGCTTACAAGTATCACCCTTGTCACTCCAAGTTTCCGCATTCTGAAGAGAATATACCTGCACATACAGGAGCTGCACTCAGCTTTTTGCTGCCTCGGTGATTTTCACACCCCCCACCGAAAATGGCAAACTCTCGTCCTTTAATTAGGCAGAAGAAATATCACTTTTACACCAACCCTGTTTGAGTTTGAATTCTTGCCTCCGATTCTGTCACTCTCTGAAGAGCTCGTTTTTCACACTTGGTTGGTTTGCGGCTGTTTTTGGAGGAAAAATTCCAAGAAGTTAATTCTGATAAAATATTAAAATTCACTTACAGAAAAAAAGGGAAGAAGAGAGTTAGAATATTGCATGATGGGAAAAATTATTTTTATCTGAATTTTTTTATTTTTAATATGCGAAAAAGAATTTGTCAACATTTACAATTATGTTATTTTAAAAGTATAAAAAGAAAAGAAGAAAAAACAAATAAAGTTTATGAATTTCCTTCTAACATGTTTAAAACATTCTGACTTGTCTTCAAGTTTCTTTGAAATTCCGTTTACTCGCAATCGTAGATGTAAAGATAAACGCGTTTAAAGTTTTAGTATATGCAAGTTTCGGATTTGGCTCCTGAGAGGTGGATTGAGATTCTACATTATTGTTCAAAATATCCGCATGTTCATATATCTTGGAAATTCTCTTGATTTAATGCCCAGCAGAATATTTTCGCCAAGAAAGTTCTGAAATTGATATTGTGTCGAATATTCCATTTGTAATGGCGAATCATAAACATTAATTTCTTATAATAAAGAACCAAACAACTTTTAAAATTTCTTCTCTTCTTTTTAATTTGTAAAGTTAATAATAATCTGATTTACAATATCATTTACATAATAATATTTAGATGAATCGTAATATAAGAGAAAAAATCTGAATGTGGCGGGGCGCGAACGCTGATCGTTCCTGCGGACGGTGGAACACTCTACCAAGGAGCTACTACACTGTAATACCATTTCAGTCACTAAAATTATATCCGTATTTTGATGTATAAATAATACAACAATAATAATAATAATAACAACAATAATTTTTATGTATACATAAAAATACGGATATAATTTTTTACCGACTTGAAGAATCTAATGACAAATGGTTTCTAAAATTAAAAATTAAAAATTATTTTAATTAGTTTTGGCAGAAAAATTTGCAAATCACCGCCTACGTTCACATGAAGAGATGAGATATGATTAAATTAATGGAGAAATATCGCGAGATCTAAATCGTTGCACGCGTTGAGTGCCACCGGGAAATGCCGGGAAGGAAAATAAACACCAGATCTGACACATGCGACGAAGGAAGATGCGCAAATGTAATGAAACACGTTTATCGCGCATCAGCGCGGTATGCATGTAGCACCCACTGTTCACAAACTCCGAAACTGTAGTCTCGTGCGACCGCTCGTGGCGTTCGAACGTTTCTCTCTCAGACTCATTATTCTTTATTGTAACATTGGCCTCAAATTTGAAGCCGGTAACCGCGTGGTGTGTTCCCTATCAGCACGCGGATTCATGCGAATTAAATCGACCTAGTTTTAGAAACAGGAAATCTAGTTCGCCACATAAATAAACGTATCCATTCTTTGAACGTGACTTGAGTGCGTTTCGATCACGAAATATATATTTTCTCTCTCTCTCTCTCTCTCCAAGTTCGTGAACCGTGAGTGCACTTTGGGCGGTCTTTTAAGAATCAGCTGGTGCCGCACGTCTCACCAGGGGATCTCGAGATATTTTTTTCCATTCCTTTTTGGGGTAAGTTTATTCTCGTACTGATGAATTTTTCTTCTTTTAAATTTAAACGTACGCTCGCGGGCTTTTCTCTCTCTCTCTCTCTTTTTCTCAAAAAGTTGAAGTTTATTCAAGTTGTAAATATTTAAATCTGAACACGCGAATAACCAATTCAGGAGAATTTACACGAGAAAAAGTTTTTATTTCAACATTTAATGATTTATTTTATTAGTTACTGAACTTTTCATTTTGCAGGAAAAATCTTCATTATTGAAGTTAAGAAAAAGTAGAAGTAGAAGAATATTTTGAATTTTTTTTTTTGGAATAAACCACATTGGTAGATTCAATGTTTCTTATCATACTGATCGTTAAAGCATTTATGATGTGCTTCAAAAGAAAAAATTGTCTCCATCATGAAATTGAATTAGATTCGATCTAAATATTACGGATCTATTAAAAAGGAAATACTTGATTGTATCGTGAATCCTTTAGGACATTTTGTCCTTCATGAAGGTCACAAATAGAATATTGCATATTCTGATTCAGAGTGCTCACTGTAAAAAAAATACGAAATCAGAAATAAATTATGGATCATAAAGATATGAATGGACAGAGGCGAGCGATATGAAATATGGTTGTTTTAAACAAAGATGATAAGAAAATCCAATAACGGACTGTAATGACGAGATTAATTCTAAAAAAAAAATATCTGAAGGACATTCATTTTATTGTGTCTTGTTACTTGTTTTATTTACACACAAATATCGTAATAAGAACAAATACATAAATCATTGCATAAGAAATTGATATAATATTTCCGGGTTATTTCAATTTTAATGACACTTGCACGCTGCATTTGTTGAATAATTTTGAATCCTACTCAGACATGTAATTTTCGGTAGAACGTGAATAGAATCCATTATCAGTGACAGTAATGTATTGTTATATTTCAGTTGAGAAATTATTGAAAATTGAATTAGTCGACAGATGAAGAATTCATGAGAGAATCATATAAAGTATCAATTTTCTGAGAGGACATGTCATTAATATATTCATTATTTTTTATCCTATATTACTAAAATAAGTACTTCTCGAGCAACAGTCACAAAATTATATATGTTTCAACTGTCACGAAAACGAAAAAGTGAAAGTAAAAATAAAAGTTGTTCTGCTAATTAATAAGAAGAAAAATTTCAGCTAATGGCAGATACACCAAATAATTACTAATTAGGGTAATTAATGCAAAACAGTAGTTAATTAAATTAATAAATATAGAGTAATGCAAATAGACTTCTGCATTAGAATGTGCAGAATTTTCTAATGTCAAATCAATTCCCTTGACATTTGTCGATGCGGTTTTTAGTTTTGCAATTTCGTATTCCTAGAACAAACGATTTGCCATTTGGAAGTGCAACAGAAGCGTTCTACTGTCAAGTGACCTTGATTATATACATCACAAGTGTAATAGAAATAAAATAAATTAGTTTAATAATATAATTAATTAGACCCGTATTATATATTATTACCTATTGTTAAAAAATAATTTCGAAGAATTTTTTGAATTTTTCTTTGTTACGTATATGCACTTAATGTAGAAATAATATCGTGTCGAGCGGAGATTCGATAAAGCAGCATGATCGTGCATTGACCAACGCGGCTGGTGAACTGCCGGCAAACGTGACGCGGTCTTATTGGCTTACGTCATCGGCGGAGGAAGAAGCACACTAGAACTTCTCTCACCGACCCCCATACCACACATCCATAAATGACATTCTAGAGATGCAGCGGCAACTGATTTGCGATTCACTGTAATTACACTACATTTACGACTGATTAAAGGGCCTTTACATGCCGCAAACTGCTGTCTTTGTTCCTTCTCCAATAATCTCAATTGATTACATATGCTGATAACGAAAAAAAAAGCTAAAAACATTTCCCGTTTATTGTTTTATCTTATGGAATTGGAGAAAGTTAGTGATGATGACGGAAAATTTATATAAAATAGAAATTATCAATTTTACTCATCAATTCAATATTGATTCGAAATTTTTGGATCAATTCAAATTGATTTCAGTTTACAGTGATCACAATACCTTTTCCTTTTTTCTATAGATTTCAAATTGAATTCATATTTTACTATTTAAAGAATTCTTTCTATATCAAATGCAAATAATCCTTAATCTCTTAAATGTGGTCAAATAATTAATACTGAAATTCTTGTTTATTATTCACTCAAATTATCATTACTAATTAATTATTTCAATTAGTATCTATTCGTACGAAGTAAATTCATAGTAGTTAAAAATTAAATTTAGAGTCATCGTTCTGAAATTAAAAATTTATTTTTATTTATTTATTTTTATTTTATTATTTATTTATTTATTTTATTTTTATTATTTGCTATTATTTTTATTATTTGCTATTATTTTTATTATTTGCTATTATTTTTACTATTTGCTATTATTTTTATTATATTTTCATTGTTATTTCTTTTTCAGAGAAGTATTATAAAGTATTGAAAAAATTATTTCGATACAAATAATTGATTACTTGAATCGAATCAATTTTTTTCTATTCAGGATGAGTTATTAGACAGTTTAAATTGAAAAAAACTCACGTATCAATATAGATCAAAAGTCGTTCACGTTAGACAGTCACTTTTTTAAAATAAAATATAAAAAAATGAATTGCAGGACTGTTTGTGAGTTTCTAATATTAAAAAATTGATGTGACAAAAAATAAAGACATCTTCTCTCTCCTTGGCAGTTTAATTCTCTTTTTTTTTCTGAAATTTTTGTCGAGTTAGTGAGAAATGTTCTCAATTTTATGTTCTATTCAACAATTCTCAGTGGAACAGTTTTACTGTCAAGAGTTATATATATATATGAAAAGAGTGTCTACTGTTGCTGAAAGTTTCTCTCATGTACCAGCATTTGTGTATTATAATTTTTTACTTCCCTCTATCTCTTGTCTCACACGGAAAGTTAGTTATACAAATATGATTATATTTGAAGAAAACTTTTTAAAACACTGGTTCTTTTACAGTAGCAAAGATTCTTTTACAATGCAAAGATTCTGAGTGTTTCATATATATTTAGGTATAGGATTGAATTTGTCAATTTTTCTAATAGACATTATAAATTTTGCAGATGACTATGTAGCACGTGCTCTTATAAATTGCACAACATAGTAGGTGTCTCGACTCATTAGAGAAGCGTGTAAATATATGTTATTTTAATCAGATCAGATCGTTAGTGCCTAGTTTCTACCCACGTTTTCTCAGTATAGTTCAGGTCATTGAACTATCTTTATAAATTGATGTTGCTTCATCTACACTTTAAAATCACATTTAATAAGGACAATGCAGTTCCATTATGTCATTTACATATCAGATGATCCATTCGTAAATATTCATTCCGTCTCCGAAATAATCCCAAAATTTTTTTCCGCTATACAAAAGTTTACAATATTAACTTTGATTTATGTTATAATAATGAATCTCAAAGGTGTATTGTTTCACTTTGGAAATAAAACATTCGCATGTAATTAAAGTTTCCATAATGACTGACTCTATAACATTTAAATTTTACGAGAGGTTTTTTTTTTTATGTGGGTTATTTTAAACAGAGATCCATTGCTGGGGGGATCCTTATGGCTATTTTACGAGGATTTGGATCGTAAACTGAGTTACACTCGCATTATGCGACAATTTTTTATGGGTTTAATCAATGCTTTACCCTTTTTCTGTTCACTTTTGTCTAAAGAGGATAATTAACGGTCCACTGCACAAAGCCATTTTAAGCTAAGTCTTGAGATCTTTATTATAATGTTACATCAGAAAAGAATGATGCTAATCTGTGAATTATTTCTTTTAGAGTTGTTTATTGAATGTTTGTTGAATTTATTGAATAGTGGGAAATGTTTAATTGTTTATATTGTATTATACAATTAAATCGTATAAATTGTTTTCATCAATTCTTGAAGAAAATGGGAACTACCGAGATGGCTGGTAAATAACAAATGGAAATTCAGTAATTGTATGCTAAATGGATATGGAAACTTGTGTACACATTACAAGCCAAAGGGAGAAGTAAGTTGTCGCATTCTATTTGATATATACATGGCGGAGTCAACTTTGTAATTAACGATCTTGTAATGACAACACTGCGTGCATTGTTGGCTGAAGACTTCAGCGCACTCAACTCTTCAATTAGTAGTAAAGAGTTACTCCACTTCACTGTTTGTTTTTCCGTAAAGCTTTAAGTGCTTTTGCTTCTGATAACATTTGGGAAGAACTTTCTTTCATTCAATTTTAAATGATATTGTTCAAAAGTTATTTTTGATCTACCTACCTATATTTATTTTCAATTAATGAAGAAAATATTTTTATTAATGAATAAAAATATACGTTAATAATTTTTATTAATAAATAAAAAGATAAATAATTTTTATTACCTATGCGAATGCGAAAAAATAATCCTTACGCAAAAACATATTGTATGTGTAATTTGAAGATGAAGACAATAATTTTTTAAGTATCTCGTATTTTCTGATATACAAAATAACACATATGTTACTAGGGATAATATTTGCTGAGAATTTCCAACATAAAGTATAATTTGGACACCACAAATTGTATCAAAGTTCATTGTTGTTGCAGTAGAGTTTACCACAACTGCAGTTGACTTTGTTACTTTGCTGTATACACTGGATGCTCATAATAGCTCCGCAGTATTTCAGTTAACACATATATATTGCTGCTGTATGTATATTGCGACATCCTTTGTCTTGAGGACATTTTTCCAAAATGAACTCGCAATATTTGAAGAAAGATGCAAAAAAAAAGTTGCTCGCAATTATAAAAATAACAATAAAACGAAAGATCTCCTCTATTTTATTCCTATACTTTAATGTTTTTTTACTTTGTATATAAAAGTCCAAGAGTTATGAACCAAAGTATGGTTTATTTTAGAATCTAAAAAAGTTATATTGTGATGTGCACTCGAGCATTTTATATCTCATAGCTTCCAGGCTCTGGAGATTTTCATCGATGATACATATTCTTTCTTGTGGGATAAGAGCTTATATTGCTCTTTATGGGGATTTATTTGCCTTCCATTATGTGAGGAATACAACTGGTCAAGATAGACGCAATCGCGAAATGGGGTTATGATGATCTATATAGACACTTTATTTTTGCCGGCAATAAGTCGCATCGCCGCACTAAAGAGAGTCCGCAACTATTCTCGAGTTATTATGCAATCTTAAAACTTTTAACTGCTAATACAGTCGGATGCGATTAATTGAGGCGATAATTAAATTATTCTCGCATTTAGTTTATAATACTTATATTCCATATTTGTAGTAATTTTTTCAATACTAGAATTATTAAAATACAAAAATTATTAATTATTAAAATATGATAAAGTAAAATGGTAATAAAAATAATCTCGAAAGAAAGATTTGACATCGAGACAATAGGACGGATTAAAAGGCGACTAGAGGATCAACAGAATCGTCGAAAGAAAAACGTATATGTTAAAGTTTTGAGTAAACTTCAAAAGGAGGTAAATGCAGACGTCGGCCATAGGAGAATTTTAAAACTAAGACCAAAGAGCTTCATGGTAGGTCACCTGCTAATTAAAGTCGGAGGTGACTCCAAGGGGCTTACACCGCGGAAGTCAAAGCCGTTGGAAGCATGAGTAAGGTGCGGTTACTGGATGAAAAGGTAACACTCGAGAACTTCGACTTGCCTTACGAAGAGGTCCAAAAGTCAGGCAGCAGGAATGTTTCATTTGTTACAATCACAAAAATAGACAAAATCACACAATTTAAGTGCTTCTGTTCCGAAAGTGTTAAAAAAGAAAAACTTTCCAACACCATCAGTTTTAATTAAAAAATTTACCTTTACAGAGAAAAAGAAATTTCCTGCAAAAGTGCGTATTGGCATTTCCGTAATTTATAGCATCAGATTTGTTTTCTTTCCTCTTTGAATTATTACGAGCATAAAAATATGATTGGCGTAGATGGTATAAGAAAATTTTTTTATGTCTCATCGTAGCTTGACTTTTATTTAGCACTGCTCTGTAGAATTCTTATGAGGTTTTGGAAGCAAAAAACTATATAATTTTTTAAAGAGTCGTTACCTTCTTTAGATACCGGGTCTTTTTTTAATTTTTTTAAATTTTATATGACATATTTTATTATCTTTATAATGATAATAAATAAGATAGATAGATAAATGGAAATAATGAATAAACTGATAATTGAATTATATTGACAAATTATGGTCTCGGGTATCAATTATCAAAATTGTATAATATGTTGTAATGGTTAAAATTGAAGCTTTCAAATTGAAGTTTTCAATAGTTTAGTGCTTAGAGAATTAGATGAATTATTATGCCAAGTACTTATATAGAATATACGAGATCCAAAATATATGTACATATGTTAAAACTTTCCACCCGACTAGAAGTTAAACTTGACGAAAATGAACGTTTCCCACTTGCTTGACCACTGTCGAATATCCTGGATTTTCCAGGAGTGACCACGAAATGCTCCTTACGAAAGCAATAACATTCATTCTGGCGCCTTGTGCACACATTCCCACACATGTTTGCTTTTAGTTTCATACATACTGGAATGTTTACACACTTGTGCACGATACGTAATTTACATTATGTTGAAAATCTGTTTTAAACTATACTGATTATGCATTCTGTAAATTTAATAATTTATAGAATGCATAATCGGTACCGTGATATTAGTTAATGTTTTATTTGCCTTTTCCAATAGGAAAACAGAGATATCCCACCGCTGTCACCTTTAATAAGTTTCTGGCGCATACGATTATGGATACGTACAAATTACATATTAATGTTCATAATTGTCTCAAATTCGAAATAATTATTCTATTTGAAAAGGGAATATTTTGGTTTTGCATGAATATTGCCTATATTATGTAAAAATATTCGGTGATAATATTCAGAAGAGTATTTATATGAATTCTTGAAATGGAACTTTCACAAATGGTAATTTAGTCTTTCTGTTCACACAATTGTATCAAGAAAGTCTTGAAAGGGTGTGGTGCTATTCGGAAGTTTAGTATAGGCAAGCGGGTAGAGACATTTCCGCGGGCGATAAATTTTTCATGTAAATCTTCTTCTGCAATACAATGCTGCAACGACAGTGGTTTTTGTGGTGGCGTGGCGCATAGGTACACATTATTATTTCCTTTTTTTTTAAAGGATGTGTACTCATGTACGTATCCGCATTTACAAGGAACTCGGCACGCCGGAAACTCGTGAATGTGGTTTTGAGTGTAGCGTACGTCCGGGACCAAGTGTCTTTTCGATATATGGAATTCGCAATACGCGAGAGCAACAGAGAAAACGCGATGAGTAAAGATTTAAAGGTTAAACAGAATCTTTTGCGTGGGTAATCTCACTATGCTGAAAATCTCACTAATCTCACACTGCAAAATTTGCTTCGAGTTTACCTAGAGATAAATTATACTTACAAGAGGAAAATGTGGACATCATTTTATTTTTATTAGAAAGTGAGATTTATTAACAAATTTTTATCGCTGTTCGTAACACTTACTTTTTATCATTAAATCAAACTAATCGATATTTTTGCCAATCAAGAAGAATATTATATAACTACATCAATTAATACTAGAGAAAAATTAAATTTTTTAATTATTAAAAAGATTATTAAAAAGTTGTTGAAAACTTATTGAAAAGTTATGAAAAAATTATCAAATTATCAAATTATCAAATAATCAAATTATCAAAACATTGATACGTCTGATGCTAAAATTTTTAAAGAATTCAATTGGGGGTTTTTTTTGTGTCTTTCCTTAAATCCGCAATAGTTTCTAATTTGATTTTCATTTAATAGCCGAGTTAAAAAAGCGTTACTGAATTTTTGCACACTTTATCGTTGAAATCAGAAAAGTTTTTTTTTATGTCTGCAACTTTACTTTGAAAAGGAAGTAAAGTATAAAATAACTTTTGAAACTGATTTCTTTCAAGAGCATATAAAGAAAATAAAATTTGTTTTTTATTCCAAGTATTTTATCTGTTAAAAGGATAGAAAAGTTAACTTGTAATTTTATTATTATTGATCAATGGTTTTCAAAGTTGGGTCCTTTTGAAAAATACGTTTTATACAAAAACTGTTTCCTCCATTGTTTCTATGGAGAAAGAAAATAATTGTGTTAATTATTATTATTGATCAATGGTTTTTAAAGTTGCGGGGTTTTTTTTTAAATGTTTTATAAAAAAACTATTCCATTGTTTATTGTTTTCATGGAAAAAAACGATTATTTTTACTATATTCGGATATTTTTGAAAATCTTGTTTAGGATTAGCGAACCATAAATATAGCTTAGTGAGAAGGAACACTGAACCTTTGGTGACACTCTTGGGAGAGAAATACACTCGTTGTCTTAAAAAATGTTTCTGTATTAGACACTATTAATTTATTAGATATTTTCCGCTATAATCGTTAATAGTTTGGTCCATAGATTGGAAATGGTTTTCTGCACCCTCGTGTCGAATGTTCATTAATAAAAGATTCGAAAATCGCTCCTGATCCCGAAATAATGAGAATCTCCCTTGGGGAAGACTGTATCGATTTTCTCAAGTGACCACCGCGTGAAAACCAAATATTTTATCATTAAACAATCGCATATGCAAAAGTAGATCAAATTCCCAAAGTTCGAAACGTAATTAGTCGAAGCGATTTGAAATGCACCATCGTAACAAATATACAATATAGATACAATGACCAGTATCATTCGTGACTTGTATAATCGTTTAGTGTTGGGTGCGGGATTATCGGACGATATCGTGAATTGGTGTGGCATATATATATATATATATATATCGAAGAGTATATCGTTAATATCGCCAGTATCGAGTCGATAGCGTTACCACATGACGCTTCTATTGGACGATGCCACGGCTATATAGGTTTACATGTATGCAGAGGTTTTCGTCGATCATTTATCAAGCCAGCAGCTGTGCGCGGCCCCGCATCAACCATTAGAGAACCAAAATGCTTCTGTTACACTCTCGGATCCATTATTTTTTTTAACAAATACCATCTCACATGCAAAAATCAACACTGCAATGGAAAATTTGCGTAACTTTGTTATTAGAATTTTATGACTTGGCAAATTTCACACCTCATTGAAAATGTGATCTCCTTTTTAATTTTTATTTAAAAATACATTAGAAATTACTCATGCCCTTCTGGAGAGTTATAAATTATTGTCAATTGTCCCTTTTGTACAAAGTTGACTTGTAATCAAAAAGTTTGTAAATTCCTCTTCGTTTTTTACTTTTTGTAAAAAGTTGAAATTCGCATCATCATTTTGTATTTTCGTTAAAACCTAAAAGGTTTGTTATATTAACCTGAATTTCTTGAAAGTTTGGCCAAGACTGTTCAATGGACTATTTTTATTAAAAATTTGCAAATTTTATTAATGGTGAAATTTTTCAGGATATGTGCTTGATAACGTTATAACGTAAAAGGGTTGAATGCTCTTGATGAAAGGTTACTAAGTCACCCATAAGTATAAGAATACTGTGTTAACCTTATTCATTTTGTATTTTATTTTTGTTAGAGACAGACCTTACGAATGAGAAGAAAACGACTAGACTTATCCTAGTGGATAATTCATGACTATTGCACAACTAATAATAGGATTTAGTTGACAATTATAGATGAAAGGAAAAAAAATTCCAAAGGTCTTTAAACTCGATTAGTTAAGGAGAAAATGAGCATTGCCTTTAAATAATGAGTATCGTGATTCAGTCAAGATTTCCTGACCTCATCGCGTGACGATTGAATAGCATAATTTTCAATTTCACCTGAAAAGATAAAGAACAAAAAGTTATAACGATGTTCCTTTTTAAATTTTTCTCAAATAGAATGATGAACTCATGGTATTTTTAACTTTTAATATTGTTATTTCAATTTCAGATTCCTTCTATAAAATCCTCAACGAATCATCATTTACGAATTGATTGATTTGAATATTTTTCCATTGTTTAAATTCACTTTCAATTAGATTTGAAAAAAGAGATAAATTTTTCCTCAGAATTTAAGTGGCATTGGTTAATAAAAAATGTGCGAGAAAAAATCTCCGACATGAAATCTATTTAAATAAGGAGGAAAAGGTGGATTGACTTGTGAATACCTTCCTCGGTGGCTTTGACTCGTTTCCTTCCTGTCACCAAAGTTGCGTAGCGATGAGATCAAGCAAAATTACATCCTTGAAGGAAAGGCGTTTCGATAGGTAGCGTGGAGGCAAAAAAATGGGGTGGGTTCAGGCAATGCAAGATTGGAAGACAGGAAAAATAGAAAAAAAAAAGAAAAGTGTGGATGAATCTTACGATTCGGTGCGATGCGAAAGAAAAACTGAAGATTCAACCTTACTCTCTTTCTCATTGCATATTCAACGGAAAAGTACGTACGTGTATCTGTAGTACGTTTTACGTGCCATTGCTTTGGACCGTGAAAGAAAGACCTTTCTTTTTTAACCTATCACTGAGAGCTTTCCTACCTGGGTAACGTCGACTTCCAGTCGAATTAACGCGAAATTGTCGAAGACAGAACGAAAGAACAGTGATACAAAAAAAGGTAAATTCTCTAATTGAAGAATACGATTTAAAGATGGAAAAGAGGGTTATTTTCTATGTTGCCATAGTTGTAAATTCATATTCCATTAACCATTTTACTATTATTTTTCGACACCAAATTATAAAACTGAGTATGTTAAAGATAAAACGTCCCTCTACTTTTCATTGTAATTTTCTCAATTCAATGATTTTATAGAAGAAGGAAAACAAAAACATTGGGACAAAATAAATTTTTAAAAATTGGTTCACTCCAACGTTTTGAAATCTGAATGATTTCCTCTTCAGAGAGTCTATAAAAATTCCATAAAAATTCTATTTAAATTCTATAAAAATATAAAATATATAAAAATATACAAAAATATGAAATTAATAATCTCACATTCATCGATCATTATAAATCATTATAAATAACATAATAGAAAAACAATATATAAATAAAAACTCTCTGTTTATTATTTGGACGGCATAATTCTTCTGCTTTAACAAGAATACTTTTTATAAAAGTTTCAAATTTACGATAAAAAGAAATATACTTTTTGATTCGACCGCAAAATCGCGTATCGATACCCTCTTTACAGAAGATCCTCTGCACCCTATTTTCATCGAAAATGCAAATGAACGCATTGTGTTCAGAGGGTGAAATATCGAGGCGTGCGTTCGCTTTCTATTCTTCCTTTTTGATCATTCCAACAATTCCTACCAAAGAAAGAACTGTAGTTCATTATTCTTTTTTTATTTTACATTAAACTTTCTATTTTTTTTAATTCCTTTCGAAAAAAGTTACAAAAGAAAAGAAAATAATAAAATTTATAAATATTCTTATTTATGGATATTATATAATAAAATAAAAAAACTGTTATGAAAATCTTAAATTATAGATATTTCGTTCGCGTGAGAGAAGGTGGAATTGTGTGTGCCTTTAAGTGCAACTAGGGTAGTAGAAAAAAATGTCTATAATACTTGTAAAAATAAAATTACCATAATTTAACTTAAAAATATTCAAATTTAAACCAATTATTTTTTGTAATTTTGTCGAGAGACATATTTTATGTTAAAATTCTTGAAAATTTATAGAGAAAAAAAGAGACAAAATTATGCGATAAAAATTACATAATAGGGTCATAGGTATAAAATGAAAATTTAATTAATTTGATTATACTGATGGTGAAAATATTAAATATTAATTAAAGTTTCATGAAAGATTCTAGCGCAAAATCTCAGTCGACGAGCATGTGGTAATTAATTTTTATTATAAAATCACGTTCTTTAGAATTTTTCAGAGATGAACACAAGTGGAAGATGGCATGTCGCGTATATACGAAACGATTATACTTTACCGAGAGGTTTTTATGAGGATTCCCAAAGCTCCGCAAATTTTCGCAAATGGTCCATTAAGAAAATGTCTTCATTCAGTTGGAACTGTTAAGTTCGTTCTTATAACTTTCCTTATTCGTTCTGAATCATTTAGCACGCTAACCGAACACGTTTATCATTAAAGACCGAAACATAAGCGACGATTCTATTTACCTCAAATTTCATCGCAAGAATATTTTTCCGAAACTTATATTCTCATATTTCAAAGAATAGAATCTGATGCAAAATTTATCATTTGTGTCCTATATGAAAATGAAATAAAGAAAACATATAAATAATGTTATATAAACATATAAATAAGAATTATCGTCATTAAATTTGGATATTAAGGAATAATTTTCGCATTAACAAAATCCGTCTTTTGTTGTATGGTAAAGAGACTTTTTTTCTCTTAATAAAATTGAATAGAAAGACCGGCAAAAAGTGGTCGCTTTTTTCCATTTTGCGAAAGAAAGAGAAAGAGAGGAGAAAAAAAGGAAAGTACACATAGTGGAGTCAGAGGTTTATTACCTGAGGCCGACATTCCTCTTTACAGGGAATGAAAAGTTCGCACTCGCGGCGTCGCGACAGTCGGGCGGCCTCCCGCAATGCGATTCGCTTTTATGTCTTGGTTTGCAAGTCCCTTTTGCTCTCAAAGAAACCATCCCTCATCCCAATTTTTTTTTTTTTTTTTTTTTTTTTTTTTTTTTTTTAATTTTATTATTACTATTGTTATTATTATTTATTCAAGTTACGACTGGCGTTATAGAAATGTTGGAAATCTACTCAGTCATTTTTTCTTTTGACTTGTATATTCTCATACAATTTTAATCACCAACAGTTGCGTGTCGTTATTAATTTTCTTAGAAGCCTTGCTTGTTGCATGAAGGCTAATGAGAATAATTAAGACGACATTAGCAATTACCCATAAAAATATGATTCTTCATGAAATTGTTTGATAATATTGCAAATAAGAGAACGAGATGAATTATGATTATATTATTTGTGGTAGAAAGTGAAAGTTTTACTCGTATTGTGTTATATACTAATTAACCAGAAAAACATATTTTATTCTGATAAATCTTTACATAATTAAACAAAAAAAAAAAAATTGGAGAAATTATTTTTACTTGGCATCAATTTTTGAGTTTAGTTGCAATTCTATGGTAATTCCAGAAATAAGTTGTGATCATTTAATTAGATTATTTATCAATTAAAAAATTAATTAATTCTCACAATTTGTTTCACTTTTTTAAAAAATGTTTATTTAATTCAGTTTTCAAAATCAAAAGTTGAAATGGAAATTACTGTTATCAATCGAAGCATTGTGCGTTTAATTACAAACGTAACTGTTGACAGAAATTGAAATTCGATGAATTTCAACATTGATTCAAAGAGTCATTAAATTTTCATTAAATTTAATACCGTTGTTACATTTATTGTTTAGAACAAAGTGGAATTAGTTGCCCTTGCTTTGTAAAGCAAACTGAAATCAGATTTAAAACAAAATTGACATTCATTGTCTTCTTAATAGTCAATTATCTGTTTTTAATTTTTTATAATTTAAATTCATGTATGATTAAAATTCATAAAAATTGCCATTAAATAATTAATTAAATTCATAATTTTATAAATCGCTGCCTATTAATAAATTTTCAAATATTCCGCACACAAAAAAATAGATAAAACGGAAATATTATTTTCCTTTTGATAATTTTTACATTTTTCGTTGAACAATTCGTTAGAGAAAATTTTGTGGCATTTTCCAATGTAAATGTATACAACGAGTGGCAAAAGCTTTAGAGAAAATCAATTACTAAAGCGAAACCAATGATACTTGTATAACAATTGAGAATTCCAATGATTCAAAGTACATTGCAAATATTTGTTTATTTGATTTTACGAATTTCATTATTTTCCCCATGTTATTGACTTGAAATATTTCTTTAATTTGGTTTTAAACTAGATTTTAAATCTTCAATTAAATGTTTCTTTAAAACATTCATTCAAATGCAATTATAGTAATTATTTCCTTGATTAAAGAAATTGACAATATACAAATTATTTTGTTTCCTTTCTGAAAAATCAATCTTTAAAAAAGAAAAACTATGTCTTCTATTATTGTACGAAAATTGAATAACAGTTTTCAAAGCTTTCTTTCTTAAACTTGTTTTTAGTTTTCAATGGGCCGTTTGTTTGAATTTCAGCGGACCATAAATGTCTCTGTAGGTAAGTTAATTAATGAAAGTTACAAAGTAGAAGAAAAGGCTTTTACAATTATGCCATCGAACTTTGTAGATCGTACTGAATATAAATTTAATTCAAAAAAGTAAAACTAAACTGCATTTTATTGCAATTTTAACCAATTAATTGAATAAAATATTAAATTTACGAATATTAAATTTTAATTTACGACAGTTGATATTAAAATTTACAACAGTTGATATTAAAATTTACGACAGTTGATATTAAAATTTTTAATTAGTAATAATAAATAAAATTTTTTCTCTAATTCAGAGAGTTGAAAATTGTGAAAATCCTCATTTCACCAGATTCTCTCCGCCACTTTATTGGAAAGGGAGATGTAACAAAGCGCCAGATTGTAATGGGAGGCAATCGAGATAATCATTTGGAGGAGACGCGACTTCCTTTTCATGAAAAAGGGTCGATCAAGACCAATCGAAGTCGCTTCCTCTATAATCGAGATTTTCAGAGTTTCCAACGAATTTTGAAATATCTGACTCAATAGAAATCCACTAACAATCCAGTGGAAAATAGACAAAGTTTATTCAAGAGTTTATATAAAATTTATTATGCAAACAATAATTCATCAATTACTTAGTAAGGCATACAATCGGAATTGTGAAAAGCGAAATGTTTCAATTCAGAAAGGACATTCATAGATCTCGCGACGAGCTAATGAAAATGTATATAGAGAGGATCACTTAGTAATTGGATATATATCTACTTGTGAAGTAATAATACTGTTTCAAGTTCCCAAAATTGTAAATTCATGATCTTTTGTTCTTATTATTCATTTATTAATTTCTTATTATTAACTGTGCAAAATTTGTGTTTCATTGTGATAGTAAAATAGTAGGAACGTCACTAGTATTCTAATATAAATTCAAAGTTGGTGCTTTAAAAAAAATGCCGAACGTGACACTTGAGAGAGAAGATTCTTTTTCTGACTTTAGCGTGAGAAGTGACAGAGAAATCTAGATAAAGGGGTAGGGATTCCTCAGTGGTAGCGGAAGAAGGTCGAAGAAGGATTTACGAGATACTCTGAAGGTCCTTTGCGCTTGACAGCACGTTTCTAGGTTTCAAGGATCATTCAGAGGTTACTACAGAGATGTTCAGATCGCGTGATAAGCTTTTATACATATAACATTATCTTAACAAAAATTTCCCCCCACTTGAGTTCAGTTTTATCATTTAGGAAATATCACCCAAATTTTGAAACCGAGAGGAATAATTTTCCAAGATGAAAATTATATTATTTATTTTATTATTTTATTAATTTTATTAACAAGAAATAAATTTAATAAATCGTTATTAAATTTTTGTAAATTAATGTCGTCTGGCATTTTCAATTCCATGGGACCACAGTCGCTTTGAATTGATAATAATTGCATTTTGCATAAAATTTAATGTAATGTTGTGGAAGTACATTAAATACAACGCATAATTAATGTTAATCGTGACGTCTCATTAGAGATGGGTAAAAATAATATACAATTCTTTTTACGACTATATAGATTTTATATATAATGAAAAGTTATTAAGTAGACTATAATCAGGTAGAATATTCGATGGCACGAAATTCAATTCTAATTTAATTTTAAGGATAATGGCAACTGTGATAATCAGACTGCTCTTTGAGAAATTCCCTACGCTTTAAATTGAAACTAATGGCAGGCATAATAAATAGAAGACACAGTCTTTGTAACTTACCTTGTAGAATTTTCACCTTTTAATGTTAACGCTATAAGATTGATCATTTATTCGCGTGAACTTTGCACTAAGAAAATGCTTAAGATTAAGGAAATTTTCTTTTCATTATTTCAAAGAGAATGATTTTTCTTTCTTAACAAATTTGCCTCAAAGGAAATTTACTAATTTAATTATAAACACACAGATTATTATTATTGATGACTAATTAACTTATTAGTAACCATGTGATTCAAATCAGTGATGTGAATAATTTTCGTTTTTTAAATGTTACATGGCTTTTTTATTTCTGATTGAATGATGAAATTTTATTTGTTCAAAAATTTGTCTCTTATTGACAAGAAAAAAACGTTTTGTAAATATTTATTCTTTCATATAATGCAATAGAGCAAACGAAATATGTTTCAAAACAGTAAATAACGGAATTCTATCAAATAATTGACTTTGGACTGAATAAAAACTTCTTTTTGAACGTTGATTCAGGGACATTTGTTGTTACATTTAATTTTGAAAAAAGCTTTTCATGTCCAGTAATGAAATTTATTCGCTGCGTTAATTTTTGTTTCCTTGTTTTTTTGAATGGAGGTGGAGATAATAAAAAAATTCGTTTAATTCAGTTACAAATTACTCTCGGACATATCTACACGTGTAACACATTTTTTTTTTCCCGGGGAAATTAACAATTCTCGTTAGCTGATTCTCGGAGAAGACAATTAATTAGAAAATGAATTTTGCTAATTTTAGTTTTAGAAATTATCTGCGAGAAACGTTCTGCCGGTGGAGCTTTGCCACAAATCATGTCTCCCTAGAGAGTGAAGGTGCATCGCTCCTGAACTTTAAAGTGGAAAGAGATATTGTGTGCTATGATGTAAAGAGCTGAAGGGACGAGAGAGAGAGAGAGAGAGAGAGAGAGAAATATTGTGTGTGTGTCGAGAAATGGGGGTTTGGCAACAATTGTGAAAAAGCTCAACGAGCTCGTTCATTCGTCGACTGCACCCGGAAATTGCGGCGGTTGAATTATTGCAGGTGCTTAAAAAATGCTCTATGAAAAGAGGAGGGGTGTTAAATAGAGGGACAGTAAATTTTACATTTACAGAAAGTGCGACGTATATTTCAAAATGCGGTTTAAAGTGTTTCACTTATGACATATATTTACAGAATAGAATTTCAAAAAGCTCCACTTATCACCCAGCGAATAGAAATTCAAATTTCCATATAAATATTTTTATTTAAATTGAGGTTCCTAAAAACATTGAATTTAGTTTTTTATTTTTTTAATTTAAAATCACAGAATATTCTTGACAATAAAATTTGACTGTCTTTTTTCGCTTTAAGGTAGGTGAAAACCTACGATTTTTTTACCCAATGACTTTTACGGCACTTTTTTTTAACATTACTTTATTAAACAATTAATTAATTCTGTGTTCCGCTTTGCTGTTTTCATGTATGACAAACATGCAATATATAATTTTTCCGGCATTTTTAAATTAAAAGTACTTTAAAGAATTAACTTAACGATTCATAAATGAGTACACAGGTGTAGCATTCACGACCAGCTTTAATAATCCCGAAAAAAAGACTTTATGAAACTATGACATTTTAATGTTCATAGCATGGTTTCAATTACTTAGCAAGAGATAAACGACACGGATTACCTTTGCGTTTTTTTGTCTCAAATCATTATTAATTTTTTTAAATAAACTTTTTTTCGTATTGTTCCTAGTAGATTGTATTATTATATTAATAATATTGGTTAAATAATATTAATTAAAATAAGATAATTGCGCGTTAATGCGTTATCGACATTCAGTTCGATATTCACTAGTTTCTTTTTTGTTTATATAAAAATTAATAATGTGCGAAATCTTTCCTCTAATTTCCATTTTCCATTTCCCAAGTCACTTTATCTTCCATTTTGCACTTCCATCATCAACTATCATATCCGTCTCATTATCCGCTTTCGTGACAGTTATCAATTCTCGACCTCTTTCCTTCACTGTCTGTAAGAGACAAACCCATTACGTGCGGTTTATGTTCGAGTCGGTCCAGTTCCAATGGAAACTTAATGAAAATGTAATCACAAATTGGTCTCCAAATTTGACGAGTTTTATAATGATACTAATTTCCGTGAATACTTGATTGTCATTAACTAAAGAATGACCTTATAATCAGAATATTTATGATCGTGTCAGAGTTTACGGCATCTGCATATACAACTGAATCTTGCCGGATAATAAATCGAAGAAAGTCCACTTTAGCTGCAAGATTTTATCATTCATGAACAATCTGCGACTCGTGTTTGTTTCTGATAAACAACTGTTACTTAATTATTCATATATTTAGATTTAATAATTCATAAGTGGTCTTTGAGACCACAATAATTAATAACATTAAATTGAACTTTGATTTCAATTTAAAAATTGGATTAAAATTTTTTTAAATCTTCGATTCTAAATGAAGACGGGAAGTTTTTTTTTAAGAGATTAATTTCTTTCCTCCTTTTACCAATTCGTTGAAAATCCTTGAAAGGATGAAAATGTATGTACATAATTTTTAATGAAATTATTGGTTAGAGAGAAATATTGAAGAGATGTGACTTAATTTAAAGATGATCCCTGAAATAATTTCGAACTTATAGGAAATTCGAATCGTATTACTTTTTCCCTCAAGTTTTTAACTTTCTGACATTTCTCTCGCAGCGCTCATTTCACTATTTCCCGTTCCACTGAATTCAACGCTTATCAAATCTACAAGGAGTAAAAGATAATTTCATGGAGACTCGATAAAAGTAGTTTTTTTCACATTAATCTCTTATCTTATTTCTAATATTATAAAACTACTGAAACATTGTTAAATTTGAAAAAAATTATTTGCAATGTAAAGAAATTATTTTTTATTATATTTAAATTACCATAATTATTAAATTATATTACCATTTTCTGTTTGCAAGTATGTATATAAACATAAAGACTAAAGACTTTCTTTTTAGATTCATTTTTGTCTCAAAAAAAAATCGAGATACGTATAAAACTAAAGCACATTATCCCGCACATAATTTTTTCAGCTATTTTAGTCCAACCTTAATGTGATGAATGAAACTCACTCCTTTAAAAAATGTAGTATGTACTCTTCACAGGATTCGTTACTAAAGAAAAATGTTCATTACTTATACACAGGATTTTATTTTAATTTTTTTATACTCTTTCGCTACAAGATTAAATTTTAGGAAACGAGTTATAATTTTTTTGCAATTTAGCTCTAATTTCTCTCATTTTTCAGATTTACAATTCGCTTTTTTATTATTATTAATATTACATGTAATTTTACATATATTTGTACCATACGCGAACTTCATTTTCACTCTAAATGTGATAAATTACGAAATGTGTTTACGGTAGAAAAAATAAATCTCAATTCTAGAATAAAAACAGTATGTAATCTGAAAGAATGTTTTTAATTTGATTAAGTAAGGAAGCAACAGTAAAAGACGGGATTGTTTTTTTGAAAAATAAAATTGTCAATGACTGTATAGCCGCGACAGAGGGTATTGTAAAAAGAAGTTGTTAGCTTTAAGTCGACATTTAAAAAATTAACGACTCACCAACGGGCTTTTCTCTGAAATCGACGAGCACTTTCAACCTGCAGCCGGAAGCTCGTCGATGTCTCTAACAATTTCGAGCTTGCTAAACTATATCTTTCCACCCTCAATTCTCGTCGACCCTCTGTCCTGAGTGTCGTAAATCTTGCAGGAAACGTCCCTTTGCGTCCATAGCAGGTCGTGCATGATCTAAAACCTCCAAGAAACTCTATATAGTTTGTGTATCGCTCTATTAGCCCCATGTAATGTTTGTGACTTTTCCCTCTTTATTACATAATATTTTAAACCTCAATTTAAACCCCCTATTTAATTCCCTTATCCCTTATCCCTTATCTCCACACTAACTTGTATCTCGAAAAATTTCTTCACCTTTTTACCCCTTTTTCACACTCGACGAATAAAATCAAGATTTGCAAAATTTAATTCACATTTATAAAACACATTTCTCTAATTGATAAATTAAAAATTTAATTATCATTAAAAAAATTTTCTTTCAAATACATTTTGAAAGATATATTACTTACTTCTTAGCAGTGTGTTTTTTTAAAAAATATTTAATACTCTTGGAAATTAAATAAAAAAGTGGTTTTTAAAAAAGTATTTTTAATGTAGAACAGTAGAGCAATTAATTCTGAAAAATGAACTTTTGTATTGTTGCGATAAAAGAAAATTATTTTTATATTTTGTGGCTTTTTTGTGTTGCCAGAAAATGTTATCATAAAATCAGGTTAAATATTATCATTTTATTCTAACATTTTTTTGTAGTATATATGTTATGTATGATACGTGAATTTTAAGAATGTATAATACGGGAAAAAGTTGAAAATTATCCGTTATCCGGAAAAGTAAATATTATTAATTATAGTAATTTAATATTATTTAATATTTAATTTAATATTATAGTAATTTAAGAAAAGTAATATTAAGACTAATATACGAAATTTAATTATAAATGATCTTTTTTCTGTTTTAGGTAAGTGTCCACATTTTGATCTCCACATTAATTCTAAGGTAGAAAAGTCATTTTTCCATATTTTTTTCTATAACAAGGGCGTTAATTTTCTTTTTAGGCTGAAAATATGTTGCCTTTTTTTTATCTACGCATATATAAATGATGCCTCTCTATGTTATCGGAAACAGTTAAAATGTGGCTCGCCTATTGTGTATTTGATAAAGTACTTGCATATCGATGTCATAAAAGCTTTTTTCTGAAATACTCGAATAGATTTTAAAATTGAAATAAAATAAAGCAAGAGCATCAGAACTTGAAAAAGATTGGAAGTTCTAAATTTACCTTGAAATACCGTATTCTTCATTGAAGGAAATACATACATATTATGTATATTTCACAATATTGAACCTAACACAAATTCTTTTTATTTGAGAGTTTTCCTTTTAGATTGAAAATATTCATCTGTTATTGAGAGGAATCTTCAATAATAAATGAAATATTTTTATTCAAAGAGAAAAATATTATCGATTGAAAAATACTGATTTCAGTATATATTACATATTTTAAATAAAGAATTTTTCCCCATCTTTTTCTTATCTATTATTTTGTTTATCATAAAAATTTTTCCAAAAGATTCAAAAATTGAACAAAGAATATAATATTTTCATTTGGTACTAAAATTTTTCTTTCCGGATTTTGACAACATATGCGAGGATAAAGTTTCGTTTTAGAGATATTTTTTTTTATATCCCAGATATCCGACTAAATCTTTTGTTTTTTCTACATGTCTACTGATATTTTTTCCCCCCAAGTTTCTCTATATTTTTGAGCTTTTAATCGCATAAAATTTGTTTGTTTCCCGTTGAACTGAAAAAAAAGTTTTTTCAAATCGTTTGCGGCAAATCCTTTGTTATTTCAACGTGTATAACGGTGCGATCGTTTGTTTCTCGAAACTTGAAAAATTCCCCTTGGAAAAAAGGGTTGAAATAACGTCTAGGGGGAGGGGGAATCTGTATAATTTTATTTTATACTATATATGCAAAATGCAAGAAGTGATTTTAATTCTTTCACAGTGATTGACTAAATCATTTGATGTAATTTTGTATCTATCAATATTGTAATTTCTCGTCAACACTACTCAACACTTGTTCGTCTATTGTTGTTTCTATTTGTTTGAATCGATATGGTGTACTTTGTGGAATTGGTCGTTGGTTGATCGTAGCCACCCACCCTTTTCCTGTATACCAAACACCCGCTTCATTCACAATTGCGGGGACCACAAACTGTATTTTGCGATTTGCAGTATTCGACCGGTATTCACTTGCGAAGGGATTCCCTGGATGACTGAGCAGGTTGCCAGGGACTTCCCCGATATCTATAGCCAGTTTCAATGCATCCCTTTTGTTTGGTGCGTCCCATATTTCAACAAGGTCGTTGAAGCGACTCCCATAGCATTCACATGAGTATACACATCCACTTCACACACAAATTTCGTTCAAATGTATCCTGAATCTCCATTGGTTCCTTTATACTCATCACATAATTTTCCATTCGCAAAAGAATATTAAAAAAAAAAAAAAAAAAAATACTGTCCCATAGTGCAACAATTCATCGACCTAATACTAATAAAATATTTATATTTAAAGAAATGTCCTTTTAAAAGGAGTAATAAATTTACTAAAAATTCTTCAATTTATTTTTCTTTCTTTTCACTGAAATATTCATGAAACGTGTGACCTGGAATTTTTGTAATACTTTACACAATTTTCCTGACAGTGGCATTATGGTGTTTAATGTTTTTCCTCTTTTTCGGGAGAGTAAATTCCAAATTTTACACATAGAGAATAGAATAAACAAAAATTTTGTCCACTGTAATTTTTAATTTGAAAAGAAAACATATATTTAATGATTTAAAAGAACAGAAAAATTGTTAATTGATAAATATGTAAAACATTTTTCGAGGAACTTGATGATTATTATTATTATTATTATTATTATTATTACTGTTATTACTACTACTATTATTATTATTATTATTATTATTATTATTATTATTATTACTATTATTACTACTACTATTATTATTATTATTATTATTACTATTTCTATACTAGAAAATTGTAATATTGAGAAATATGG
The DNA here is from genome assembly GCA_001855655.1 of Leptopilina clavipes. Lineage (NCBI taxonomy): Eukaryota > Metazoa > Arthropoda > Insecta > Hymenoptera > Figitidae > Leptopilina > Leptopilina clavipes. The sequence continues at coordinate 31,690 of JUFY01035605.1, forward strand.
TTCCTTTTAAATTGAAATAATTCATTTTCTCGTTTGTGAAAATCGCATTACATGGAATAAAACGTTGATTTATTCAGAAATTTGCAAAATGCATTCAAACGGAGATTTCTTCGACACAGCACTTGAGTTGAAGGTGCTATTATGGACCGCAGCATACAATTCCCTGTGGGACGAGACTTTTGGAATCATGAAAGCCCAGGATCTTCGCATTATTCACCGTCCAATATTAATTTGAATCGAGTGTCGGAAAGTTATTCACGAAAATTGATTGTAACTTTCTTAGTTTATTTGTTTCTTATACCTTGAAATATAAAGGTGTGTTTAAACTTTAAACTTTAAAGTAAAACTTCAGTTTTGTATAATTCTTCGAAAATGTAATAGTTTCCATTGAAAATGATTCAATTTTATTGTTGTTAGTTATTATAATTTCAACTATTTTAATAAGGCTTCTTAAATATGTATTAAATTTACAATATTAGCGTCCAACGAAATTAAAACTAATTATTAATTAATCAATAACATTTAAATGAAAATTAGCCAATCATATTATATGATTTTGACAAGTATTAATAACGATAAATGTAAGCAAATAATAATTAATTATTCACCTAAATATTAATTCGGAAATTACATTTTACTGATTGTGGAAATATATAACTTTTAATTAGTTTCACACACTGATGAATTTATTTTATTTTTCACAGCAGAGTTAAAAATTATGAAAACTGAAATAACTTGAGTAATTAACATAATTAAAATACTCGTAACTATTTCTGCACATCAAATATTATATAATTTTCCTCATTAAAATTTACTTTTAAATGGAAGGAAGGAAAATTGTTTTTATAAAACCTGAATTTTTAGAATATAAACTGTGAAAATTATTCAATGGAGACTGTTTTCATTTCTTCTTCTTCTTCTTCTTTTTTATTTGGACAAACAACAAACTGGCGGCTAACTTTTAGGACGTGTTTATTTACTTTGATTTCTTTCCTATTGTACGCTCCTTATTTTCTAATACACTATTTTTCTAATCGTAGGTGGAAAATATTTTTTGTATATTATATACTAAATTTAAATTTATTTTGAAGAAATATTTTCTCCCTTCCTTGGGGTAAAATAACCGGAAATTGAAGTTTGTGTTTTTGAAAAGCCTGAAATACCCAAAGGTTTTATTTATAAGAAAGAGAAAAGGTCAGGAGGGGGAAATAGAGCCGATTGCGTATCACCCAGAGTCACGCCAAGGGGAGAGGAAGAAAAAAAACATGATATCACAGTCACGTAGACCATACTTCTGGACCAAAAGCATCGAATAGGATTAGTCTTGGGCAACTTTTGGAATTTTATAACTAGAAAACTTTTTACTGAAAACTCACCCACAAAACCTTCTCATAAATTGAAAACTTTTTAACTTTTACGAAGTGATATACCTAAAGAAAAGATCACTTTGTATAACTTTCTAACTCAATTGCTCTAAAAATCAACTTTGCCCCCCTAATAATTAGTTATATCATTAATATCAAGTGAAACTAATATAGAAGCAATTAATTCCTTCTCTTGTTTATTTCCATCACCTTTTATTTTATTCCCACTCGAATGATAAATGTCAAAAATTATTTTTACGTGAACTCTCTGTATAATGACCTTTTTCTTTTTATTCTGTATCCATTCCAATATATTATATATATTGATGTCACATGCAAACTGTAATTAATACACGTTATTAAAGTTATTACCATTCGAGTCATAAAATATGGATCAGAGTATAATGGGATAACACATATTTTCATTTATTTTATTTACATGTAATTTTATTGATTTTCGGTTCGAAAATTCCGAACAGTAGAGATCAGTAATGCTTGTAATTATAAAGCGTATATAATTTAAAGCATATGTTTGATTAATCATCACTTTTTGTGTGACTAATTTCTTTGGACCAGTATTCACATTTTTTTGTTGAAATATTTTTATTGAACTTTAAATCAGGGAATGTGACAATAATCCAATATAATTGAGTAGTTGGAAAAGTTTTCAGAAAGTATGAGCAGCAATGCTGCGGATTGACATCGAGTTATCTCGAAGTTTCCACTCGCATTCTCGAGGAATACAAGATTTACCGCGGAAACTATGTTTCGAAGCAGTCCCACAGCTGGTTGTAGACATCGTATCTATGCATCTAGTCGATTCTTCTCTCTACTGTTGCTGCTGCTGCAACTGCAGAATCCATTCGGGCTTCGAGTTTCAACTCTCGACTAAGAAACTTTCAGCATGTGTTATATATGTTCACAGTTTATTTATTTATGTCCGCACTATATCTTCTCCAACCAGTAAAAGTCTTGAAATCGCGTTCTCAAGTCAAGACTTTGGTTTTGGTAACTTAATCTTATCAATCTCTAATTTAAAGAGAGGAAACTTTCTTCTACTAAAGTGCACTAGATTCTTAGGATCCATAAATTAATAAGCAATAAGTCTCAAAGTAAAAGGAGAACATTTTTTTATTAACTTTTGCACGAAAATTATAGATCCATAAAGAAAAGTTACTTTTCGATGAAATTCTTTATATAGGTACAACATAAATGAGTTTAAACTGTTTAAATTTTAAAATATTGTTTAGATTGTTTAAAATTTCAACAATATTCTATTGAATCACCCATGTCGATAATTTTATTTCCCTAAATATTAAACGAAATGAAATTTTTATCGCTCATTTTATGGCACCTTGGAAATGGCTCGAAATATCACCCGAAACATTTTATTGAGAGCAACATGTATTTCGTCAATATAAATTGAGAGGAATGAAAAATGTAGGTACACGTAAAATAAAATAAAATAATAATAATAAAAGAGTGAAATAAATTATTTAGAGAAAATAATACAAAATTAAATTATGAATCAATGAGTGGAATTGAGTGATAGAAGGATTTTTAATACTATTTAGAGTAGAAAAATGTCCTATAAATCTTGTTTCAAAAGGAGTCTTTACTCGCGACTTGGCGGAAAGGAGTTAGAAAAATTTGTAACTATTTTCCGTGATCGGTGAGGTAATTTCTCCGCAGAGTTCCAGATTCGCATTGTCACCAATGCGATACCGATTTTGAAAGTCACCAGTCCGGAAAATGAGTTTCCGTCGGTTGGCGCAGTGCTGATCGACGTTAAAGAAGAAGGAAAAGGACCAAGATGGAAAGGAAATAGGTGAAAAGCTTGAACCATATATAGCAATACAGACTTGGATACCTATATGTTAGACGAATAAAACTATTCGCCTGAGAATTCGTTGCATGAGAAACAGGAACAAAAGGCATTGCCCTTTTTCTCTGCTTATATATCGCCGTCTTTTATTACCTTTCTCAAAGGTTTTTCTATTTCATTTTAAAGCTTTCGATTGCTTCCCCACTCAACTTTTTTGCCCATACTCTTTGAAAATTATTTTTAATGTTTCATTTTCCAAAAAATATGAAGAACATTTGAAATTCAAAAACACTAGTTTTTCACAATTTTTTTGTTGTTGTTGATTTTAATTAACGTTTATTAATTAAAACGTTTATTAATTTATTCAATTAAAGCATTTACACAAAAAATTTATTTTGCATTTCAGAAATATCAAACATCCTGTGCAATTTCATTGGAATTTTAATCTTTCAACTTGATAAATACCTCGAGAAATGTTTGCCACAAAAACCCGAATTACGAAGCGCAAACAGATCATTAAAATCGAATAATTTGGCATTTGTAAAATATTTTACAGTTAAAAAATAAAAATGGTTCGTTATAAATGTTACCATTTCATTACCATATTTCAATTACCAATTTCAATAGTAGTTCAAAGATATATCCACAGAACGTTTTTTTCTCTGAAACTATATACACTGAAAAAATATTTCTTTGATTCAAATAACCGATTACTTGTCTATTATCAAATAAATATTTACTTGAACCAAATAATTTTTATTTAAATCAAATAAACTATAATTGAATCAATAATTTCTATATTTGAGTCAAATACCATTTAATTGACTCAAATAAAATTTATTAGACTCAAATAAATATTAAATTGACTCAAATAAAATTTATTAGACTCAAATAAAATTTATTTGATGCAAATAAATATTTATTTGATAATAGTCAAGTAATTCATTATTTGAATCAAATAAAATTTATTTGATGCAAATAAATATTTATTTGATAATAGTCAAGTAATTCATTATTTGAATCAAATAAATTTTTTGTTCAGTGTAGAATAAAGAAAATAATAATATATGTTTAGTTTAATAAGACCAGCGAACATTATTCTTCTTTGTAATAAAAAAGAAAAAGATTCTCACTGGGATTATTGTACTGAAACCAATTTCATGTTATTCACGTATAATATTGTGGAGGAATTCATTGAACGGCAAGAGTGTGAACGTCCCTTAAGACACTATTTGCCGATACGATTCATCTTGCACACACGTGCAAAACACGTGTGGGTCGACTTGGTTGGAGATTCGAAAGCCCTCTCCAGATAATGACAATGGGATACAATGCCGGAGAGCAAAGAGACGAAGAAGAGCGAGAGAAAGAGATAGAGAATGACTAGATGAAACAAAAAAATAAAGGGTCGACATCGTGCCACCCTTCACGTTTGCGTCAGTGCTTTTCAAACGAGGGATCTACTTGGAAAAGAACCTAATAAAAATCCAGAAATTCCCCGAGGATCCTAGAAATGTCACCCTCAAGAGTAACGTCACAAAATGTAAAGAACCCTTTTGAAACACATCATAACAATTACGAAAGACTATTTTCGAAACATGTTTATTATTTCAACCAACTAATCTCTAAAGATTCTACACTGAATTCTAGATAACTCCCGCAGAGGCACTTTTTTTTGGTGATAAAAAAATAAAATTGTTTCCAGAATTGAGCCTCTGGACCGAGGAGAATCTTCCGGTGATTTTGAGTTCAAAGACCCTCGCTGGAAGGGAAGCATTTTTGAGATAAAAGGATGAAGATTCTGTAATAGTGATAAGCGGAGGTAATCGGATTTGTATTCTGAAAAAAATCACCCAACTTATGATTTTACGAAATATTTATTATTTGTATTTTCGTTTTAAATTTAAACTGAAAGAAAATATATACAATTTAGAGAGAAATTTTTAATAAAATAATAACAAAAAGCTGTTAAAAATCTATGAAAGTTTAAATATGGAACGTCCTCACAACTCGTCATTTTTGAAATTAATTATAAATTTTATATTAACGGCAAAGTGGAATTTCAACTCTATAACCAAAGGAAAAAAAAAATGGTTCGTTATTCAACTTACATAAGTAAAGGTCGCTATGGGCTTTCATAAAAGTTTCACGATTAATTTGCCCTGACGTGAATTTGGCCATAAAAAGAAGAGTTGAAAAATTATTGTCAAATGAGCGATTTTAATAATGGTTCTTTCTTATTCTCTGAAATTGCTCCACTGGCCAGTGTGTATAACAAAAGAGCGGGAAAAATGGAAAGAATCAAAAAGATGGCTGAGAACTGCTCGTAGAAAAAAGAGAGGAAATTTAAAAATCCTTTCGATGGATAAATCGTCGAGTCGTTTCAGCTTTTCACGAGTGTTCAATTTTCTGTAAGGACACGCTGTGAATTGTGGAATGCAAGAGCGCGTAATATGCATCAATTCGTTTTCCTTTCGATTTTTCAATATGGCCACCACACTCTTGTGACAATGGAAAAACATGACGCCGCTAATATCGTCGAAATATTCCAACAATTTTCTCTCTCCATATCGCTCTTTATTGTTATTAATCTTTTTCGCTTTCAAAAAAAAAAAACCGGTTGGTAAAATTATATTCTTTAGTATGAAATTTTTATTTCAGAGATGCTAAAATTTTTTTTCAAAAATTGTTTTAATGCATTCAAGGGATTATCTAGTAAAATAACAATGAGCGAGCGCAAGAGCAATCAAACGGTAATTAAATATTCAACTATGGATACAATCATATTTGCAAATTGTTAAAATTTCTCGTTTGAAAATAATTTATTATGAAATGCTGAATACTGATTTTCTACAAACGAGTGCATTGGAAAATGAAGTTTCACCTTTAGCGGAAAATTGAAATTGGGATTAAAAAATTATCGATGGTAAAAATTAAAAAGTCGAGAAATCGGTGATTAATGGAAACTTTTTTGTGATTAGAACAAAGTTTATGGGTTTTTTTTCAGGGGTGTAAAATTAGTCCATTTTTTGTGTTTTTGATATTAATGTTTGCGAGAAAGAAAACATGTACACTCTGAATGTATATTAACTTCTGAAGAGAATCTAATGCCAGCTAGCAGTCTCTGCATTTTGTTGCTTCTGCAAGAGGTTTTAATGATAAATTTTCATTCACCTTTAGAGAAACGGCAAAGCTTTGACACGTTGGGTGTTCGTTTGCACGGAACTGTGGAAATTGTGTCGCGCACGTAATTTTACCACGCCCGAGAGTTATTTACTTTTTTTCCCCCCTTTTCATCATCAAACACGCGCGCTCACTCACAATCGTGAACTGGTCCAAAAAACACATTTACTCGCATATATAATTTTCAAACCACAAATTATACATCACTCGTGCGAGCAAAACTGCAATCTGATTTTCAGATTCATCGAGAGTCGTCACTCTCTTTCTCTCTCTCTCTCTATATTCTTTAAGAGAGGTGAAACTTGAAAATCATTAAAAGACACCCTTCATGGGTAAACGGCATTAAACCTGAACCCCCTAACTACTTGTAAACGCCGTAACCCTCAACCCTTCTAACGAGACAAAGCGCACTAATACCCCTCCAAAAAATTGAAAGCTACGGGCAAAACGCCCTCGTGACAAACACGACCTGCTTTTAATGGCCGCCATAATCAGAGCTTAATCCTTTGTTGTCGTTCGTTAAATGAAATATGTCCCTTACTTGCCGATATGACCAAAAATAATTGCCTAAATGTATTGTTATCTGCATAATAATTATTTTAGTTTACAAATGTCCGTTCTATGATGCTTTCATGTTTATCTCTCTAATTTGAAATTAGCGAAATTTTCATTACTTCTCTCTAATAAAAAAAAATTGAATCTATATATAAAAAATTAAAAATCTATATATTCTACAAACATTTGTAATTTTGCGAGTAAATAGGTAAAAGTTTTAGAGTGAATGGCCCTCTAGTCAATAGGGAAGTGACTTGCTCCCAATCGACGAGTTTTTATATATATGACGCCTGGTGGGGGAGACTCCAATCAGGAGGCGCGCTTCCCTTCCCATATCGCCATCAGAGGACAGTTTAGAGCAGTGTTGCCAGAAACCACACGCAATTCACCCCCACCATAGCGCCGAACTTACTCCTTCCAGTCTCTACTAACACAAAGACACACCACGCGTTTAGTCTCGTAGGTGTGTCTCTTTTTCATTTTTCACGAAATCCAGGGCGACGCGGCGCGCAATTTGAAAATCATACTTATTATAATTTCGTTATTACTAGAAATATTATACAAAATTTATTATTTATTACTTAATAAATGTATAATTTATTATAAAATAATTCATATATCAATGATTAATTTTTTTATATTACTAAACTAATTATCTCTGTATTTCTTAATTATAATTTTCAATAATTATTATTAATTAATATTAAATTCAGTATAAATTAAAATAAATTGCGGAAACAAAATTTAATAAGCAATTGATTAATAATTATTTTAATTATTGTTACAAAAAAATTTACAAATATTTAATAATCAATTATTAATTAAGTTGTAAATGAAGAAAATATATTAAAAGAAAATTATGTAATATATTATTATTATTATTGTTGTATATAATTTCCACAAATAATCATTTAAATTATAAATAATTAATGTTTTATTATATATTTTATTTTTTATTTAATCATTAATATTTACAATATTAATTATATTATTCTATTAAACTACTATCTAAACCTGAAATAGTTGAAAATAACTAATCGTTAGTAGAAAATTACTAATTAATTGTAAATATGTAACTAAAAAAATAGTCAAATTTAACAAATTGAATTAGTTACTAAAAATTTTAGTTATTTTGACATAACCTAAAAATAAATTTAACTAATAATTAGTTATTTTTAACTAATTGATTAGTAAAAAAATTACTATTTGAATCAGTGACTGACTTTTTGCTATCAAATTAGTTATTTTTAACTAATTCAAATTTAAAAAGTATTAATTAATTGAAAAAAACTATTAATTAGTTAAGTAAATGAAACTCGTTTCCGCACCACCGTTGAGGTAGAGTTCATGGCGCGTTTTTAAACTTTCGAGGACCAATGAAAAATGCAAATGATAAATGTATAGTTAACATTATTAAAAATCGCAAGTTTTAGAAATATCAAAAAACATAAGTATTGTGATTTTGAAAAAAATTCAGTTCTCAAAAGTTTTACTCACCAAAGCAAACAGAATTTTAAACTTTAAAAGACACATTGGCTATGGAGAGTACACATTAAAAACAATGTCTTGTATTAGTAATAAATTTGAATAATGCAAAAATCTCATCTTTAAAAATGGCTAAATAAAAACAAAACATTATTTTTATGTGATTGTGGTTTCCCCGACCACTGCAAAAGCGTGCATCTCTTGTCTTACCAGAAGACACTGACACATGTACAAATATTATTTGAAAACAAATTTTATAAATTACAACATGAATAAATGTGTCATTGAATTTTCAAGTTTCTTCAACAAAGTCACTCGTTTTTACAGTGCTCAGGCCTAATCCACGAAGCAGAGATACAAAGATTTGTATTTTTAATTAGAATTTAGAGAATAAATATACATTGTAAAAAAATAAGTACACATTATCATTAATAGAAACATACAATTAAACTTACTAAGAAAGTAAAATAAAACCTGGTTTGACTTGTTCATCATAAAATACATATTTTTGTTTCACTGCTTCTCAAATTGTTAAAAAATTGTAAACAAATAATAGAAATTTCTTATTATATAAATCAAATATAATATATAAAATCAAAAGGCAACTTTTCAATAAAAACAAAACACTGCGTCAAAACATATGTGCATATATATAGCTAATATATTCTATATATTCCTTTTTCAGAAAAAACTAGCTTAAAATGAAAATGAAAACAAAAATTGTTAAATAATTAGGAGAACAAAATTTATGATTTTAACGTACAAATTTTTTTCTATAAAAGAAAAAAGTAAATTTTCATTTTTTAATATTTTCCAGTGAAAAAATGGAAAATATTTGTAAATTAATCCCACAATCATAATTCTACATATTTATAAAAAATTAATATATCTAATTAAAAATATTAAACTAATAAACAATTTTTTTTAATTTATTAATTAATTTTTTTAAATAAATAAAATAAATAAAACAATTTTTTTTTAAATTTTTTAATATGAATGCGACTCAATGTGGTTTCATTTTTTTCAAATATTTTAATAACTAAATAATAATTTAGTTTTTTAAACATTTTATTAATTTTTGAATTCATAATTAATAATAAGGAAAAATGATTATTAAATTTAATATATTTATTGAGTTATAAATATTAATTTGATACTAAATTGAATTGTAAGTGATAATTTCATTATTTTTAGATAATAATAAATTTTAAATATTGTTAGTTTAAAACATTCTTTTATTTTCTTTAAATATTTCGTTGAACGATAAATAATATTTATATTCAAAAATAAGCAGAAAAAAATTCTGTATAATTTTAAATTTATTATTATTTATTATAAATTTATTCTGTATAAATATTTAGAATTTAAATAATTTTAATAACAATTGATTAGAAATTTGAAAATCAATAATTACAAATTTTTTTATCAATTGGTTTACTTAATTAAATTAAATTTTGTATAATATTTCTAGTAATAACGAAATTGTAATAAGTATGATTTTCAAATTGCGCGCCGCGTCGCCCTGGATTTCGTGAAA
>JUFY01035610.1:0-24461 GCA_001855655.1 Leptopilina clavipes
AAACGTTTTTTCAAAAAATGAAAAACGCAAAAAAAAATTAGTTAATCCTTATTAATCGTGCTCAACATACTCTCATTTTATGTCCCCCAATGAGATCTACAATTTCAAAAAAAATTCAAGTCTGTAGCTCTTTTTGTTTCTGAGATATTAAGGGTTATATAATGTAAGTACACACACACACACACACACACACATACGGACATTTTTTAAAATCGATGTAATTTGAACTCCTGAGGTCAAATTACATCGATATAAGTCAAAAAATTACATTCCGAAATTTTCACCAACACAATGCTTCCTATGAGGAAGCAATATAAATAAAATTTAAATATTATTTAAATAAATAATAATTAATTATTATTTAAATAAATAATCATTAATTATTATTTTAATAAATAATAATTTATACTTTTTACTCAGAAATTACTAAATATTCGTATATAGTTAAAAAATTGTTTCCAGTATTGTTAGGTATTTTAGGTATTTTTAGGTTAATAAAATGAAACGCTTGTTTTCAATAGCAACGGTGCTACCAACTTAAATTATAGCGCTAAATTTGAAAACTTATCAAATTAATTATTTATTATTATAATAAATAATAATTTTTTTTATTTATAAATTACTAAATAGTATTGTTATAGTATTTTTTTAGTATTGATGGGATTTTTGGTATTTTAAAGTTAAAAAAATGAAAACGTGTACTTTTAATAGCAACGGTACTACCAACCTAAATAATAGCGCGAAATTTGAAATCTTTTCAAATTAATTATAATTCCAATAAATAAAAATTTAATTTTTTTACTTAGAAATTAATAAATATTTGCATAGTTAGAAAATCTTTTTCTACCTATTTTATTAAAAATATTAGAAAAAATAATTTTTATACAAAATTACTTTGAAAATACTACCAACATGGAATTTTTAAATTCTAAAAATAGATTTTTTCGGCGATTAGGGCTTTCATTGGAAGCTTGACGTAAGCTTAGCGAACGATCTCCCACTATTGTGGGAACATGTGCATAAGACAAGGACACAGAACTTTTTAGGCATTTATTTGACCAAGAGAGCATTTTGATCATCTGCGTCTAGACATATCTGTCCTTCGCGCACCTACGCGTTTGACTTGAAAATCCAGGTCAAGACGCGAGGCCATAAAAGTAAAGGTAAAAAAAAATTTTTTTTTCTCCTACATTTACATGTGATATCAAAACGATCTGACATTTATGTTCCAAATTGAGTCCACATAATATATTCTGTAGTATTTCATTTTATTTTTATAATATATTAATTTTTTATAACAAATTCCATATTTGTTGTTAGAAACTGTTTAAGATAAATGTTATAAAAATTTATCTCTTTTTTTTTAAATTAGAATTTATTTAATTGCGGCAAATTTCATAATTTTTGTAAAAAAATTCAGTGGTCTTAAACGGCCGTGATGGTTAAGGCGCAGAGTTTTAAGCCAAGGTACTCGGGTTCAATCCCAGATCCGTTGCGGGATTTTTTCTTTATTTCTGTATAAATTTATAGAAATAGAACTAAAATAAATTAGACGACATTCATAATTGTTAATAATTAAATGTAATAATTTGTTCGAACTTGGAAGATATAGTGAAGGAATCATATTTATGATAATCATATTTCTAATAATAATAAAGTAAACATTTAATGAAAAGTAAATATTTATTTAAAAAAATACAAGAGATTTAAATCGTTGGGTAATTATCATATACTTAGAAATTCTCATTATAAAAATATAAACAAAGAAATTAAATATTCCTCGGAGAAAAAAGTTTGAGTTTTTCTTGCCAAGCTATTGCCATTTGTATCAATTTCCTCACTAAGAATTCATCATTCTTTCCATTGTCAAAAATTCTTTCATCGAGAACAGTTTCAACTAAAAGTTGCGCCAATTTCTAAATATTCAATAAATAAATATTAGTTATATAATTTTACTTTATTTAATACTTTAAATATTATTATTAACATAATAATAACATTATTCGAACATAAATATTAAAAATAATTTCCAATGATATTGGAAAAAACAAATTAAAAAAAAACTGTCATTAAAATAAAAAATATTCTAATATAAAACCATAAATAGTAAAATTAAAATATAAAAAAATTAGGAAATTTATTAAAATTATTAAAATTTAGGAAAATAGAAAATTTTCTTTTTCAATTACCTGAAAAGTTTTAACATCAATTGAGAATAATAAAGAAAGAATATCGTGAATTTGAAGCCAAGGAATAACATTGTCATCACGTTTCAAATATGAAACAAAATTTAAAAAAAAGTTTGTGTCAATTTTTTTATTTTGCCAAAACCAAGTGATGTCTTGTAAAAGTTTTGCACGATTTAAAAAATGAATATTATCAAATTTTTCCGAATTTAGATAATCTGATATTTTATTCCAACTTTGATTGTCGTAATTCACTCGGTAATATCCTGAAAGAATTTTTTTATTATGAAATAAAATATTCGGAATATCTAACATATAATTTTGTTATTTATATTATTTTAAAATATTACTGACGTATTTTAAAAAATTACGTAATGCTGAATAATATTCTAGTAATATTATAATATCGTATTACAGTAATATTTTTCCTCGTATTTTTATTTTTCTAAGATGTTCGTGGAATATTTTTGGATATTATTGAATATTCTTAACATAATATCCATGCTAAAGCATGAATATTATCAGATATTACATAATATTCTTGAGATATTTCCTAATATTAGTAGATATTACAGAATATTTTTGAGACATTCTTGTAATATCGTTAAACATTATCGAATACTCTTCAGATATTCCTAAAATATTTTTGGATATTATCGAATATTTATGTGATATTACTTAAATATCATTCGACATTATCGAATTTTCATGAGCTATTAAAGGAATATCTTCATATATTATTGAATATTCTTGAGATATTCCTGGAATATCGTTAGATATTATTGAATATAATATTGAGCTATTCCGGGAATATCGTTAGATATTATTAAATATTCTTTAGCTATTCTTGGAATATCGTTGGATATTATCGAATATTCCTCTAACATTTCTGGGATTATCGAATCTTCTTGAGATATTCTGGAATAATATCAGATATTACCGAATATTTTTAAATATTGTTGGATATTATTGAATATTTATCTGAAATTTCTATAATATTATCAGATATTATAAAATATTCTTGAGATATTTCACAATAATCGTTGGATATTATTGAATATTGACATATATTACTGAATATTCTTTAGATATTCCAGGAATATCGTTGTATATTATCAAATTATTTTTCAAAAATTCTTGGAATATCGTTAGATATTATCAAATATTCTTTTAATATTTCTGAAGGTATCAAATATTCTTGAGCTATATTCCTGAAATATTTTGAGATATTAGTGAATATTCTAATACTTCTGAAATTATCGAACATTTTTGCGAGATATTTCTGGATTTTCTTTGGACATTATCGAATATTCTTCTCATATGTCTGGAATAATATCAGATATTATCGAATATTTTTGAATATTGTTGGATATTATCGAATATTTTTGAATATTGTTGGATATTATCGAATATTTTTGAATATTGTTTGATATTATCAAATATTATTGTGATATTCCTGGAATATTTCGAGATATTACCAAATATTCTTCAGACATTCCTTAAATATCGTTAGATATTATTGCATTTTTATAATTGCATTTCTCTTTTAGTTAAATTTTGCATTTCTTACCAGTGACTTGTTTATTGAAAATAATGAAATTATCAAAATGAATGCCTTCAATAGTTAATTCATTTTCGTGAGGTTTTAGCCAATGTGTTGCGAAAGTTGACGTAAAATTAAATGATTCACTTGTTGCAAAATTGATTGGAATCCACCATTTTTTCTCAGTTATGTTGTTATTATTAATAATATTTTCTAAACCCAATGGACATTCTTGAGTCAATTTTATTGTTCCAGTTGTGTAATTTCGATACACGTTAATTACTGGGTATCCGGTTTGCGATACATAAGGCTCCATCACCATTTTGATATTAATTTTATTACCCAAGCTCGATTTGTTTAAAGTTTCTTGCATAATGCACCAGAAGTCGTCAGTTTTTATTGTTTTAAATTTGCTAAAATTCATGTATGTTACATAATTAATATGAAATTACTCTATTTGTATTTATTAATTAATAAACTATTTGAATGTTTGATAAATTATTGTTAACTTTATAAGAATAGTTTCTTAAGTTAAAGCCAATTAATTTATGTATTTATTTTTATTAAATCCAAAAGAAAAATCAATTATAGAAGAAAATAAATATAATGGTAATTTAAATAATAAATTATTTTCTTGATTTTATAAATAATTCACTTGAAAAAAATATTCTTCAACTCACAATTTTTGTAATATACTTCTCACACCTGAGTGAAAAACTTCTTTGGAAATTAGACTGCTTAACATTTGCATCATTTTGGCGGCTAAATGTAAATAGTAAAAATTGTAGTTTTTTCAACATTAGAAAAAATCAAAAAATATTTCAGAAGATGTGCAAATTTTGAAAGTAAAATTGAAAAAAATTTTTTATTTATTTCCTATAATTGGAAAATAGAAAATTATACTAACGTTTGTTGGATAATGTGACATCTTCCAATAGATATTCATTAAAATTCTTTGTATCTCGATGAATAGGAACTTCATGGATTTTTTTCAGTAAATAGTAATCAACAAGACTGGGAATATTTAGCACCTGACAATAAAAATAAATTAAAGTAATTTTTTTAACCCTTTATGTTATTAATATTTTATTAAATAATTAAACTTTTTGAATGTTTTTTAAAAAAAAATGTACTTTAGCAGTCACGAAATATTCCATGTAAGTTGATAAACCGGAAGTTATCCAAAGATCTGACCACCAGTGTGGAGTGATTAAATTGCCGAACCATTGTTCAGCAATCGCAGGAACAATAACTGATGACATCTCCACTTTATCCTCTAACAGAAATTTAGTCTTTTTTAAGATAGATTCTTTCCTAAAAGTGAGAAAATTGTTTTTTATTTTTATCGTTAAATATATAAAAAAAAAGATCAGGAAGAAAGGTGAGAGATGAGCAGTCCAAATGAAATACATGATATAAAAGAGAGAGAAGGGAGGAGTCGAGATGGAAAAAAGGCCAAGTTAGGGGAAAATGTAGAAAAAGATGGTTGGAGTGTGAAAAGAATGGAAAGAGAGAGGAGGAGGAAAAGAAGAGGAGGAAGAGAGAGGAAAAGAGGGAACTTTCAAGTCAAGGGCAAAATGTAGAAAAAAATGGTTGGAGTGGAAAAAGGATGGAGTGAGAGGAGGAAGAGAGAGGAAAAGAGGAAACTTTCAAGTTAAGGGAGAGTAGGTCAATAAAGATGGTTGAAGTGGAGAAATGATGGAAGAAGAGTGATTGTTAGAGAGAAAGATGGTTGAAATGGAAAAGAAGAGGAGGAAGAGAAAGAAAAAGAGGAAACTTTCAAGTCAAGGGAAAAATGTAGAAAAAGATAGTTGGAGTGAGAAAAAGATGGAGAGAGAGGAGGAAAAGAAGAGGAGGAAGAGAGGAAAAGAGGAAACTTTCAAGTTAAGGGAGAGAAGGTCAATAAAGATGGTTGGAGTGGAAATAGGATAGAGAGAGAGAGAGAGGAGGAAAAGAAGAGGAGGAAAAGAAGAGGAGGAAAAGAAGAGGAGGAAGAGAGAAAATGAGGAAACTTTTAAGTTAAAGAAGAGAAGGTCAATAAAGATGGTTGGGGTGGAAAAAGGATGGAGAGAGAGGAGGAAACGAAGAGGAGGAAGAGAGGAAAAGAGGAAACTTTTAAGTCAAGGGAGAAAGGGTCAATAAACATGGTTGGAGTGGAAAAAGGATGGAGAGAGAGGAGGAAAAGAAGAGGAGGAAGAGAGGAAAATAGAGAAACCTTTTAAGTTGAGGGAGAGAAGGTCAATAAAGATGGTTGGAGTGGAGAAATGATAGAAGAAGAGTGATAAAGATAGTTAGAGTGGAAAAAGGATGGAAGGAGAGGAGGGAAAGAAGAGGAGGAAGAGAGGAAACTTTTAAGTCATGGGAAAAATGTAGAAAAAGGTGGTTGGAGTGGGAAAATGATTGAGAGAGAGAGAGAGGTGGAGGAGAGAGGAAAAGAGGAAACTTTCAGCTCAAGGGAAAATGTAGAAGATGGTTGTAGTGGAAAAAGCATAGGGAGAGAGAAATTAGAAGAAATAAATTGATAAAGGAGTTGAAAAGGAGTGTAAAGGAGTAAGAAAAGAAGGTCAAAATTTTCAAAAAAAAATGGCGGTAAGGTGGTTGAAGCTGGTGGAATAATGGAAAATGGTGATAGGTAGAAAAAGTAAAAAGAAGAAGCTATTAAACTACGAAGGTAGATAATTGGGTGAATTTTAGAACAGGTGTTTACAACTTAATGACAGATTAACCTACAAATTTGTATATAATCAGTTTATAAATAAAATTTTCCAAATTTTTCCAATTTACCAAAAGTAAATTAATCCCCAATTTTCAATCTTATCCAAGGAGGGAAATGCAACGATATCAATTTTTGGCAACATATACGATATCTTCGTGTATTCTTCAAAAATTCGTAAAACTTGAGAGCTCATTTCCAATGTTTCAATTAATAATGACTTCACACTTGAATTATCACTCCATATGGATAATTTTCCACTACGATCCACATTGACAAAATCTGACATGGCAAAAGTTACATGATGCACGGACATTAAGGGCGTTGTCTTAAAATGTGTCCATATTTTTCCATCATCTCCATTTCTATTTATTGTACTCAATTTTTTCACTGGCATATTCGAGTGTACCGTGTAATTTGCATAATGTTTAATTACAATATCAAAAGTCGCTTTGTATGATGGCTCGTCCCAGCATGGAAAAACTTGACGTGCAAACGTTGGTTGTAAATTTGTTGTTAAAAAGTGTCTGAAATTTTATTTATTGCATGGAATTATAGAGAAATAATTTGAATTTTTGAATAATTACGGAAATATATTTTATTTATAATTTCATATGTTTTATTTATTGGCAAAATTGACTGTCCGTCTGTACACTGAAAAAAAAATTATTTGTTTCAAATAATGAATGACTTGTCTATTATCAAATAAATATTTACTTGAACCAAATAATTTTTATTTAAATCAAATAAGTTGTAAGTGAAATAATAATTTCTCTAATTGAATTAATAATTTTTTTATTTGAATCAAATACTATTTATTAGAATCAAATACCATTTAATTGACTCAAATAAAATTTATTTGATACAAATAAATATTTCTTTGATAATAGACAAGTAATCGGTTATTTGAATCAAATAAATTTTTTTTTCAGTGATACGTCCACAAAAATTGTAGAAAAAAATTATTTTAATGTTCGATATATTTTTAGTTAAAATTGAAATTTTTTTTGCAGTTTTTTACAAATTCAAATTTTTCTTCTTTGATCAAAAATGTGAAAAAAAATACTTGCTTCGTTTGATTTCCATTGTTATTTCTATACCAACATAATCCCGTTGCACCATAAAAATCGAATGTTAAATAATAATTTATCAAACCGGTGAATTTCAAATTGAGAATATAAATGCCCGTTTGTAAAATCGATTTGAAACATAAAACAAGAAAATCATTTTCTTCGAAAATATGCTGATTTGGTTGTATTTTTCCCATTGCGCCAATAAGCACCGTTGCCTCGTCACGTATTGTCAATTTTGAGGAATGTAACGTTAAATTCCACGTGGGAATTATAATTTCAACTAATATCTCAACATTGCCTTCAAATGTTGAATTTTCAAAAATCATGAACGGCTCAATTTTCAATATATAATGATGAGGTTTTACATTGTTCGGCAATCGATAATTCGATGCCATTGGCAGAATCATCATTCCAATTATGATAATCCACAATGTTTTCTCTTTCATATTACCTATTTATGGTTTTTCCGCCAAAAAAACAGAAATTTTAATAAAAAAATTATTATTCTAATAATATCAAAAATTAAAAATGTTTCCTCTATACTGAAACAATTATTTTCTTAAGAAAAAGAAAAGATAATAGAAATTAACAAAGAATTCGGAGTAAAAAAAATAACCGAACACTTAAATATCTTGCACGAGACTGTGGAATATATTTGTCCTCTCAAGGAGTAAAATATTTTGTAATGTATTTTTTATTATAACAAAACATACTTGCATAAAAGTTTCATATTTTTCGGTTGCGAAATAATGAATAAATATTGAATAATACGAGTATAGAAATATTTTCTTTTCGAAATTACAAAAAAAATCTTCCGCCATTTTGAATTTTGTAAATCTGTCTGTAGATTAAGGTTAGAAAATAATATTTGAATTTTTTTCTGGTTCTGTGTTGTTATTATCATCAATACTAGATAATAAAAGAGATAGAATAATTTTCTGTTTGTTTAAAAACGGAATTTTCTAAATGTATGATATGTATCGACAGAAGAAAAAAAAATATTGGACAGTATGCGCTGTAAATCTGTACGACGGTTCTAAATGCCCAATGTATCCCAAGCCATGTTTCCAAGTACGCAATTGATTTTTGAAATAATTTAAAATGCGAAAATACTATTAGGATCTATTGCGCATTTAGAAACATTATAGAGATTTATTGCGCATGTGAAAAAGAAGCTAAATAATTGACAAAATTTTAAAAAAATATATGAAGATCTACTGCGCATTTTTAACTTGTTTTAGAACTCATTATTATTTCCAAGTGCGCAGTAGATCACTAAGTTATTTTCAGATTTACTGTTTAATATAACTTACTATATCGATTTTTAATATCTAATCTATCTCAGTGTTTAATTAATGCGCAATAGATCTCTGCGATGTTCCCAGTTACGCTAAAAATTCCATGAGACAAATTAAAATTCCATTTTAGATGCGCAGTAGATCTCAAAGATGTTTTAATTGCGCTATAAAGACCAGGAGGTGTCTTAGATGCGCAATAGATCATAATAATGTTTCTAAGTACGCAGCAGGTCTCGGTGACATTTTTAATTGTACTGTAGATCCCTTGTAGTGTTAAAAATTCTCAATAGTTCATAATACTGTTTTTGAGTGACCATTAGACCTCTGCGACGTTATTAGTTTTGGGTTGTAATAACATGTCGTGTAAAAGATGCGCAATAGATCATAATAATGATTCTAAATACGCAGTAGATCTCTACGATGTTTTTAATTGCGCTATAAAGACCATGAGGTGTTTAATATGCGCAATAGATCATAATAATGTTCTTGAGTGCGCAGTAGATCTCTCCGGTGTATTTAATTGCGTTTTAAAGCTCATGTAGTCTTTTCAATTCTCAATAGATCCTAATATTGTTACTGTGTGCACAGTAGATCTCTCCGGTTTTCTTAATTGCGCTATAAAGACCATTAGGTGTTTAATATGCGCCGTAGATCATAATAATGTTTTTGAGTGCGCAGTAGATCTCTCCGGTATTTTTAATTACTCTTTAAAGGCCATGTGATATTTTCTACCTGCATTAGATCCTAATAAAAATTTTGAGCGAACAGTAAATTTTTGCAATATTTTTGGATGCGTTGTAAAAGATGCGCAATAGATCTCCATAATGTTTTTCACTGCGCAGTAGATCTCTACAGTGTTTTCAGTTGCGCTGTATAAGAAAATTATATTCTTATTTGTTACAAAAGTTACAAAAGTTATAAAAGATGCGCAATAGATCATAATAATGTTCCTGAGTGCGCAGTAGATCTCTACGTTTTTATTAGTTGCGCTATAAAGCTCAATGTAGTCTTTTAGATTCTCAATAGATCCTAATAATGTTACGGAGTGCACAGTAGATCTCGCCGGTTTTTTTAATTGCGCTATAAAGTCCATGGGGTGTTTAATATGCGCCGTAGATCATAATAATGTTTTTGAGTGCGCAGTAGATCTCTCCAGTATTTTTAATTACTCTTTAAAGGCCATGTGATATTTTCTACCTGCATTAGATCCTAATAAAAATTTTGAGCCCGCAGTAAATTTTTGCAATATTTTTTGATGCGTTATAAAAGATGCGCAATAGATCCCAATAATGTTTTTCACTGCGCAGTAGATCTCTACAGTGTTTTAAGTTGCACTATATAAGAAAATAATATTTCTCCTTTAATTTTTTCCCCTCCTGTGTTGTTTTTATTATCAATATTATATAATAAAATACTCAGAATAATTTTTCGTTCGTTTGAATATCAATAGAAAATTTTTTTCTTCAAGTCGAAACGTATTGGATTGTTTGCATATAAATATTTAGCAAATGAAATTATAGTAATGTCGGGATAATATTTGCTAATTGCTGCTTCCGGGTGCCGAAAGACAATTAAAGCCGCAATGAGAGCAAATAAAGATTTGAATAAAGATCAGATTGCCGTATAAAGTTTAAATTGAAATCGTTAATAAGGTCGATGGGATCGTAAAAACGATAACAATCTCGGCCAATTAACGCTCTGCAAAAAATCGAAAGTCTAATGTGTGTGTATGCTTAGAAAATACGTTGGGAAAGTTGTTTTTTACTATGGAATCAGATTTTTTTTCCCCATCGCTATATAATTCAGTGTAGTGAAATATTGAAATGAAATTTAAGAAGAAGAAGAAGAAGAAAAAGAAAAAAAAATACCCAAAAAGAAAGAAAATATCGATTTTTGCGAAAAGAAATTATTTTTACAAAGTAGAGGCCAAGGAATTATTGTTTTCAAGCCTTCATAGTTGGTTTCACAAGGTAGCATTCTCACTGTGGCTTTGAAGGTGTCGTTGACTTGGAAAATGAATGTCCTTGTCTGTTTTTACATGACCTGTTCGCCATCGCCACTACTACCTGGTGAAACACAATCGCTGCCGGGTGTATCAGTCTAATTCTATTGCCTTGGTAAAAGGCGCGCACTTTCCGAAAGTGTGGGACGCAAAAAAAAAGACACAACGAAAAAAAAATTTACTGCCGTCCTTGTGAGCTTTTTTTTATTATTATTATTTGCTCGCGCACAAGTGAAGTGATTTTAATTCCAAACAACGTTCAGGAATTACAATTGTCCTCAAACTATACAATATATGCACACCAGGAATGTTACATATATATACTACCCACAATTAAAACAAATTCAAAACAATTAAAAAAAAATTCTCGAAAAAAAATTTTCTTTTCAATTTTTGTAAAAAATTTATAAAAAAAATTGTGAATTATAAAATTCCCACTGATAGAATTGCAATTTTCAAGAATATTTTGTGATGATTTTTTTTATCGTTGAATTTCCTTATCATGAAAGTGTGACTGCATATATATAAATTGATGATATTTAGAATCCTGTAATAAAGAGTTGATATAACGGAATTTTGCGCTATTGTACGTCGGCGTAGTAAATGATTGATCGTTGCTTAATAGATAGGTTATGTAATTTGCTGCGGTAATGCAGGCGAACCATGAATGACGACCACGCAGACCTCGTTTAACGATCTCTAATCATCCGACCGTGTTGATTTGGCGCCGATCGTAGGTGAATCCTAATCTGGTTGTATGTTTTACCACACATCAATTTCTAATCTCTTTTTTTTATTCCACACAGAAAAAATATTTATATATATATATACTCATTTTTCGCAGTATATATTCAAATCTTTCACAATAATTTTTACGTGAAACAAAAAATTTTCTAGACCAGAAAAAAATTTAACATTTCAATTTTATTATTCAAATAATTCTGTTGAATTTATTTTTGCAATTAAAACACTTTTAACGCTCCAATAGATTCTTTCATTACAACTCTATATATCTTTGAAACTGTTCTAAATATTGTTGACAGTATTTCTTTTTTGCATAAAATAAATTAAATACTAGTTTAAAATAAATTTATTGGATTTCTTAAAGGTTATTCTGTAATTTATGATACTTGTGAGATTTGGTGCGCAGCATTTTGTTGCATTGGGATCTACTGCGCAGATAAAATAACCGTTGGGGGATTATTATGATTTTAAAAACGTTAAAAATATTTATTGCGTTCGGTAGGATCTATTGCGCATCTAAGAAAAATCAGAGATCTTCTGCGCAGCTAACGACTTCCTTGGATCTACTGCGCATCTGTTAAGATTGCTACAATTATTCCAATTTATTCTGATTCATTAGAATCAACTTCGCATCTAAAAAATTTAAAGAGATCTACTGCTTCATTTTGATTTATTGCGCATCTGTTAAGATTGCTATAATTATTCCAATTTACAATAGTTCAGCAGGATCTATTTCGCATCTGAAAAATTAGAGATCTTCTGCGCAGCTATCGACTTCCTTGGATCTATCGCGCATATGTTAAGATTTCTGTAATTATTATTATTTACTCGTATTCATTTCGATCTACTGCGCATATTTTAAGATTTCTATAATTATTCCAATTTACTATAATTCAGTAGGATCTATTTCGCATCTGAAAAATTAGAGATCTTCTGCGCAGCTATCGACTTCCTTGGATCTATCGCGCATATGTTAAGATTTCTATAATTATTCCAATTTACTATAATTCAGTAGGATCTACTTCGCATCTAAAAAAATTAAAGAGATCTACTGCGCATCTGTTAAAATTTCTATAATAATTATTATTATTTACTCTAATTCATTTGAATCTATTGCGCATCTCTTAAGATTGCTCTAATTATTTTCATTTACTTGAATTCATTTTGATTTATTGCGCATCTAAAAAATTAATAAGTTCTGCTGCGCAGCTATCAACTTCCTGGGATCTACTGCGCATCTGTAAGGATTGCTTATTAATTATTCTTGTTTACTCTAATTCATTTAAATCTATTACGCGCCTAAAAATTATTAAGATCTACTGCGCAGCTACATGGACTTCCTTGGATCTACTGCGCATCTGATGAGTTTGATAAAATTATTCCAATTTACTTTAATTCAATAAGATCTATTTAGCAATTGAAAAAATTAAAGAGATCTACTGCGCATCTGTTTGAGATTGCTAAAATTGTTTACGTATTCATTAATAGCGACAATAATTGAGCATCGAAAATAGTTTTGTGTCCTATTGTGCATCTAATAAACTTTCTTGAGACTAACTGCTTATCTTTAATGGCCACAAAGATTAACTACACAGTTACACACTTGAAAACAGAAAAAGATCTATTGCGCATTAACGGTTTATTCAAAAATATTATAAAGAACTGGTGCGCATCTTTAATGAATAATTGTATTAATTATTATTATTATATTATTTATAATTATTATTATTATTATTTATATTATTTATAAATAATAATAAATAATAAATAATAAAATAATAAATAAATAAGTAATAAATAATAAATAATAAATACACCGAGAAAAAAATATGGTAATATTAACCATGTAAATGGTTATTTAAAAAAATTACTAATTTTTGTAGGTTAAATAAACTACGAATTTAGTTAACTTTACTAATTTCTTGATTAATTTAACCAGTTTCCTTAGTTATTGTTACTAAAATTTAACTAGTAATCGTTTGATTTTTTTCAGTGTAATAAATAATTTTATTGTCCGAGCAACATTTCAATTTGTGAATATGCGCAATAGATCTTTAGGAAAATTTCGAATGCGCAGTAGATTTTTACGAGATTTAAAAATTTTAATGTGGGCTTATCTCGTAAAGATCTACTGCGCATCCGAAAATATCATAGAATCTTTCTGCGCACTAAAAATACATAAAGAGATCTATTGCGCATATATTCAAAAAATTGAAATTTTGCTCGCGCAAGAAAAAACGTACATTGTCAAAAAAAAAACTTGTTTGTTTTTAAATTGACGTCATTTTCATATTTTGCAATTTTACAGAAAACGGAAAGGTGGCAATTGCACAATAATCAAATGGAATTTCGTAAGAATTAGAGATAGAATGTCGAGGGCTTTTGATACGACCATGGAAGCGTGGGCACCACGAAGGTTTGATATATTTCGCCTTTAGACCCACGCGTGTTCGCGAACGACATTCCTCTTGGAATAAATTCGCTCTCCTATGGTCAATCGAACAAGTTGATGCCTACAGTGTATTTTTAAAGGCAAACATTATTAATGAATTATTTCGATTATTATTCTTTTTTTTGTACTACTTACGTAATGAGAAACCTTCACCTGAGAGAATGTCAAACTCACCTGAAACAAAAACATAAAAATTTCTAGGTTAGATTTTTTTATTTCTGTATAATAAAAATAATATTGATATGATGAAATATTTTGATAAAAGAAAAAAATTATTTGATTTCAATTTGATGCCAGGTTGGAGATTATTTTAATGATGGATTTAATTGAAATTAAGAATATTATCAATTTTTACAGGTAAATGAAAATTCGAGGTGGGAGGTGAATTTTTCTTAAAAGCCTATTTTCAGGAATACCTTGATTTGCAAATTTAATGTAATTACAATAACTCACATCCGGCGCATCGACTATCATCGTACGTGAATTTTGCAGGATGTAGTTACGAGAATTAAACCGCGGAACGAGATGAGTCATGAAGAAGGCGCCAGATGAACGTGGGAAATTATAGGAAATATCGATTTTTGATCATTTTTAATTTCACGTTCTCCACAATCATTACCAGTTATTTACAAATATAATTGTGTTAATACGTTTAATTCTCAATTTCACGAGAAATGATTCTCTAGTTGAGATGACTTTATAAAAGCGGCGAAAAAAAAGTAAAAAAAAAAAAAAAAATATTGACCTTTTTAACAAGAAGCAGAGATTGCATTACGCATTTCATGGAAGAACAATTTACTGAACGTTAAGTGTAACGTTTACGCGTGGTCATTATCTCACGAAACTGCATTTTTCCCCTGTGGACCTGATGAGAAAAAAAAATTTTTTTTTTGCAAAAAAAATTTTAAGAAAAAATAAAAACTTTTTGTTCTGAGATTTATTGCGTATTGATTAAGTGAAAAATGAAAAAATTATCATCACTTGAATAAACAAAATTAAATATCAACTTAAAAAATTCTATAATATAGTTTCGGAAAAAAAATAATAAACTTTTGCAATAAGATATATACTCGACGGCTCTATTGTTCTCTCTTGAAAATCAACCAGCATCCCTGATCTTGGTCGTTACTTTTTATCAAATCACGTGATCAGCTCGCTCAACCATAGTGGCTGAGGTTATAATAATTTAAATTCTTCCTTTTTAAGGTTGGTTTCTCTCCGGCAGAAGAAAAAAAAAATATCCAAGAAAGAAGACAAAGGTGAGTGATCAACATCATGTGAATATAACTTGTTGACGATCTTGTCTCGCATGATTTAGTGAACATCGTGAGTAAGTTCGCACCGAATAATTCCCGTTTTTAATTAGCAGGATTATTTATCAGGGACAATAAAGCACGTAATTAATTTACAAACAAAAATTTGCGCAAATGTATTAAAAAATAGTTAAAAAAAAAAAAAAAAAAAAAAAACCAACAGTCAATCAGAAATGTCTATGATAAGATTTTTGACAAGAAGAAAAATAAAGCGAAGGTTGACAAATATTAATCTAGAGTTGGACGAGAAAAACAGAGACGTGGGATTTTATATATATATATATATACTATATATTTACTCAGGACCAAAGAACCCGGAAGCCGACTAAAGAGTGCTTCAGCACGTTTGAATCAACAGATTTCATGACCTAATTCTATTTCCTTGATAAAAAATATTCCCAAGCCGCTATTTGTATATGACCTTTCCAAATGTACCGACATAAGAAAAGAAAATATTGGACAGTATTTTTAATGCGTTGTAAATTTTTAATTTTAATAATCTAAACAATGTTTTCGAATGCGCAATAGATTTTTTTAACCAATTTTTAATACGAAAATACTATTAGGATTTATTGCGCATTTAAAATCATTACAGAGATTTACTGCGCATGTGTGAAAAAGTAAGTGAAGAATTGACAATTATTTTTAGAAAGTACGGAGATCTACTGCGCATTTGTAACTTGGCTTGGATCTCATTATTGTTTCCAAGTGCGCAGTAGATTACTATGATTTCAGATGTGGTATTTTATATGCGCAATAGATCTTAGTAATGTTTTTGAGTGCGCAGTAGATCTCTACGGTGTTTTCAGTTGTGCTATATAAGAAAATAATATTCCTATTTGTTATAAAAGTTATAAAAGTTATAAAAGATGCGCCTTAGATTATAATAATGTTGCTCAGTGCGCAGTAGATCTTTACGTTTTTATTAGTTGCGCTATAAAGCTCATGTAGTCTTTTAGATTCTCAATAGATCCTAATAATGTTATTGAGTGCACAGTAGATCTCTCCGGTTTTTTTAATTGCGCTATAAAGTCCATTGGGTGTTTAATATGCGCCGTAGATCATAATAATGTTTTTGAGTGCGCAGTAGATCTCTCCGGTATTTTTAATTGCTCTTTAAAGGCCATGTGATATTTTGTACGTGCATTAGATCCTAATAAAAATTTTGAGCGCGCAGTAAATTTTTGCAATATTTTTGGTTGCGTTATAAAATATGCGCAATAGATCCTAAGAATATTTTTCACTGCGCAGTAGATCTCTACGGTGTTTTCAGTTGTGCTATACAGGCCACGTGATGTTTCAGACGTGCAATAGATCCTAATAATTTCTTTGAGTGCGCAGTAGATCACTACGATGTTTTCAATTGCACTACTCGCGCTCATGTGATGTTCCAGATGCTCAATAGATCCAAAAAATATTTTTGAATGCGCAGTAGATATCTACGGTATTTTCAGTTGTGCCATACAGGCCACGTAATATTTTAGACGTGCAATAGATCCTAATAATTTCTTTGAGTGCGCAGTAGATCTTTGCCATGTTTTTAATTGCACTATTACAGTGTATGTGATGTTTTAGATGCGCAATAGATCCTAATCATTCTTTTAATTGCGTCGTACATCTCTGTGATATTTTCAATTATGCCATAGATCCCTTGTAGTGTTATAAATCCACCATAGATCATAATAATGTTTTTCAATGCGCAGTAGATCTTTGAGGTGTTTCACTTGCGCTTCAAAGCCCATGTGATTTTTTAGTTGCACAATAGATCTTAATAATGTTTTTCAGTGCGCAGTAGATCTTTACAATGTTTAATTGCATCATAAAATCGATATGGTGTTTTAGATGCGCAATAGATCCTAATAATGATTTTGAGTGCGCAGTAAATCTCTGTAATATTTTAGTTTATGTAACGGATCCTTTATGGTACTTTAGGTACGCAATAGATCCTTATAATATTTTTGAGTGCGCAGTAGGTTTCGGAAATTATTTCAAATTCAACTATCCTATTAGGATCTATTGCGCATATAAAAGTGTCACAGAGTTTGAAAGCGTAAATAAATCGATCCAGTATACAGAATCAATTTATAACACTAAAATTTTCAATTCAATATATTAACACTTACAGATGCGCAGTAGATCTAAATAGTATTTACTGAGTTCCTTTTGAGTGCGCAATAGATCCCAATCAAATTTTTTAATGCGCAATAGATTTTTACAAATTTTACGCAAAATTTCATGTTAGATTTTTGTAACATTTCTATAGCAATGCATAATTTTAGTATTTATTTTTCAAATGCGCGTTACATCCTAAGAGAATCTACGCCTGCGCAATAGATCTCTGAAATACATTCGATTACAGTAGAAATATTCCTTTTACTGCAATCTATCAAGTTTGAAACTTTTCTTTTTCTGATAATGAATAAGAAAATCGCGGATTACAACAGTTTTTGTTGGATATTATGTCCCTGAGACGACTAAAGCTTCTTCTAGTGATGTCATATGGTAATGGACTCTTGGCCATTTGTATAGATTAAAATTCTGAAAAGATGAATGGCGCAAATATTCCGATAGCTCGATATATCGTCATATTCAGTATCAACGAAACATTATATTAGCAGTGTGTACTCCCTACATAGTGACACACTCCGCTAAACATAAATTAGATAAAGCTCTGCTTGGGTAACGAAGGGCCTGTCACAAACTAAGCTGAACTTTTTTTTTCTTTCTTGATATTTATCAAATTGCACCTAAATTATTATTATTTTTTTCCACTCTTCCAAGAAGAGTCCAAAAAAAATTATACATGAATAACGAAAATTAGTTTTAAAAAAATTGTAACAACTGGAAATAAATAATTTTTTTTTTTTTTGAAAAAAATCGACTATTTTAAAATGATTTTAACATGTGGCCTTTTTGACCATATTTTTGATCCTATCAAAAAACAAGAAACGCTATCTTTTTCCTCATTAAGAAATAAAGAAAATGACATGTCGTAAAGTTTTTTTGCCTTAAATATAAACATTCCAGTAACGAAACAATTTTGGGGTTGTTTTCTACCCCAGTCAGTTCTACCCCTGTGTTGTACTTTTCTGGGGTTAAATAGGTCAGAAAATTTTTTTTGAATTTGTAAACTAGTGTAATTTGTTCTTCCATATTATTTTTCAACATCAGGAGAGTTTATTCTGGAAAAATTCTCATAAGATTTTAGAACTTGTTGCACGCGAGGTTGTGCTTAGCGCGTTAATTTAAGAGGATAGTTAAAAAAAAAAAAGGGAATTTCCTGAACCAGAACGGCACAAACTCACGCTTGCTGCACACACCTATTAATTATTAATAATCGTAGTAATTAATCGGCGGGCATTGACACTTCCGCAGATAAAACATTCTCAGATTCCAGAGCTTCTTATCGTCCTGATGCAAATCGACTCCAGACCGCGTGCATTTCATAATTTCTCTCTTTCTCTTTCTCTCTCTCTCTCTTTTTCTCGGTACGTCTCAAATAATTGATGTTAGCGGATCAAAGAGACCGCCAAAGCACTGAATTTCAAACACAGTTAAAACTTGTCAAATAAACATTTTTCACAACAAAAAAGAAAATATTTATCATTTAATTTCGCGCAGTGACAAATCAAAACTTCACTATTCCTCCAATAAATCACTGTAGAAAAAATATCTATATACTATAATTCATTAGAGAAGAAAAAATTACACCTTGACGAATATATTCTTTTATGAATGCAGATTTTTATTTTTAACCGCATTTGACCTTGTTATAAATTATAAAAAAAAAAATTATAAAAAAGTGAACAGGAATCGAAGGAAAATAAGCGAACAATAAAAAATGCAAAAATATTCAAAGATAAAAAAAAATAGTAAAAAGATAATTAACTATTATTATTACTATAGGAATAAAACTAGTACAATAAAGGCAATTCTAATTAACTTATTTTCTAGGCTATTTGCTGTCAAACATCGTCTGTATATTATATATATATATATATATGATGAAAGAATAGGAGAATGAACTTCTTAGCTTACCCAGAATGCTTGAGGTTAAAAAAGACTAATAGATTTATTTTCTGGAGGCGTTGCTGAGATTTTAATCTTTGAGACAGAGAGGTGTACCGAGATATATATAATATATGGGGAGATACTGCACACGTTGTTATATACTGAAGGGCCATTCTGGATTCTGGCCTGCATTAAAGAGTTCCATTGAGAAAACTTAAAATGCCAGGGTTATTCATAAATGATAAAATAATTCATATTTCAATAATTGATACATTTTACAGTCTGATTTGTGATAAAAAGGAAGTAAAATTACATTTCGACCTTCTGCGCAAGACTAAAAATGGCAATGATCTACTGCGCATGCTTGAAACTTATTGCGCATCTGAATAACAAGTGATATAATGTGCAGGTCTGAGATCTGGTGCGCATGTAAAATATATAGAGATCTACTGCGCATACTTTTAATCTATTCGGCATTCAAATAAATCATGATGATCTACTGCGCATGTTTGAAATTATAGCAATTTACTAAGAATTGAGTTATGGATATATTGCGTAACTGAAAATTATATGTCTATTTACTGGGTAAATATAAATATTTGACTCAAAATATCGTAGCGATATATTTTGCGCATGTTAGCGATCTTTTTGGCTTCTATTTAAGTAACAAAGATCTACTGCGCATGTAAAAAAACTATTTGGTTTCTACTCAAGTCACAAATATCTACTGTGGATATAAACGGATAATTTTGCTTATAATTAAGGCACAAAGATCTACTGCGCATGTTAACATAATTGCTAAATTATATAACAATCCACTACGTACGTCTTTCCGTCTATTTTGTAACTAAAAATTACATTTCGATCTACTGCGCAAATATACAATTTTGACTGAAAATATTCGTAGCACTAACTAGAATCTACTGCTACTAGAATCTACATGTCAACAATCTCTTTGGCTTTTATTCAAGTGACAAAGATTTACTGCGCATGTTAAAAGACTATTTAGCTTCTGCTTAAGTCACAAAGATCTACTGCGCATATAAACGGAACATTTGTCTTCCAATTAGGTCACAATGATCTACTGCGCATGTTAATATAATTGCACAATTATCGAAATCCACTACGTACGTCTTTTGTCTATGGCGTAACTGAAAATTACATTTCGATCTACTGCGCAAATATACAATTTTGACTGAAAATATTCTTAGCACTAACTAGAATCTACTGCGCATGTCAACAATCTGTTTGGCTTCTATTTAAGTAACAAAGATCTACTGCGCATGTGAAAAGACTATTTCGCTTCTAATTAAGTCACAAAGATCTACTGCGCATGATAATAATCTGCTTGATTTTTAATTAAGCCGCAATGATCTACTGCGCTTGTTAATAATCCGCTTGATTTTTAATTAAGTCCCAATGATCTACTGCGCATGTTTCAAATTATAGTCTAGCGCACACGTCTAATGATCTATCACGCAATCAAACGATCTACTTATATTATTATTATTATTATTATTATTATTATTATTATCATTAATATTATTATTATTATTATTATTATTATTATTATTATTATTATTATTATTATTATTATTATTATTATTATTATTATTATTATTATTATTACTCGACTCAAAATGCATTTTCGATCTAATGCGCATATTCTAAGAATCATTGCGCAACCGAAATAGACAAATATAATTGCACCAGAATGAATAATTAAATGCGCAGTAAATCATACAAAATTTTACTTCTGCGCAAACGATAATTTTCTTAATTAAGAGCTGCGCAGTAGATCTCCACAAGGATATTTATTCGATTGCAAGCAGTAAATTTACAATCTTTCCAACTAAAGTTTTAATTAAAAATGAAAAATTATAATATTAAACTTCTCAATTTACTTTAAAACATGGTGAATAAGTTTTAAGAAATTCTTTGAAACCGGAATTTCATAATGAGAAAGAAGGCAAAGGGAAGATAATGAAAAAGATAATGATAAAAAAAAAAGGTGACACCAAAGAAGTTGTAAAGGAAAGTCACGATCTTGAACAGCAAAATAAAGTTCAATTCCACAAGGAAGGGCTAAATTGCATCATCATAATACCCCCATTGTGGCCCTATTCATCATTGTCTCTAAGACTAAGATTATTGTTGTTCTTTGTTTTAAAATTCTTCGTTTTCATCTTCTTCCTTGTACACCCGAGTTTATTACCGCTGCACTAACAATGTCTTTTCACAAAATGATTTAATGTTTTTCTTCGACAATTCCTAAGCAAGTAGAATAAAGGGGAAATGATTTTTCAAAAAAAAAAAAAAAAAAATAGAGAAAAGAAAAAAAAGAAAAAATTGAAAAAGAAAACAAACAAACTTTATGAAAGAAGAAAGGGACACATTGACTACTCTATCCGAAAATTTATTGAAATTGCACTAAAGATATCATAACACTTGCTTTATTGTAACATTATTCATTGTCGCATCTAAGTCTACGGTTATTGGTTTTCTTTGTTCTCAAACTTTCCATTTCCATCTTGTTCATTGTTTAGTATTGTTTTAACACACTGGCATTGTATAAATTCTATTCTTATATTTCTAAGTCCTGTTGCCTTTTTCTCTACGGTTCGTGGATCTAGAATCTAAAAGCGGGGCATATAGTACCTTCACCGCATATAAATCTTTTAAACAATTTAATATTGATTGCTAATAAAGCAGCATGACAATTTATCATGGACATTTGATTGAACAAATAAACAATAAAATAAATTCTTTTTCAAAATCGACATTATTTTACTTTTCGGTTTGAAAGAAAATTGGTAGAAAACATAATGTTTTGTCGTATTTGCTTTTCGTCTGCGCAATAGATCAAAATGAATCATTTTAGCACGCAGAAGTTTCTAAAGATATTTTTAAATGCGCAATAGATCACTTTTTTACTGGAAGATCTATTGCGCATTCATATACTTTACTGAGATTTACTGCGCATGTGAGAAAGTTGAGCAAAAGTTTCTAAAAATATTTTTAAATGCGCAATAGATCACTTTTTACTGGAGGATCTATTAAGCATCCAAATACATCACTTACATTTACTGCGCATGTAAAAAAGTTGCGCAGAAGTTTCTGAGAATATTTTCAAATGCGCAATAGATCACTTCTTTAATCAAAGATCCGTCCCGTGTTCAAATACTTCACCGAGATTTACTGCGCATGTGAAAAATTTGCGTGGAAGTTTCTAAAAATATTTTTAAATGCGCAATAGATCACTTTTTACTGGATGATCTATTAAGCATCCAAATACATCACCTACATTTTCTGCGCATGTAAAAAAGTTGCGCAGAAGTTTCTGAGAATATTTTCAAATGCGCAATAGATCACTTCTTTAATCGAAGATCAAATACTTCACCGAGATTTACTGCGCATGTGAAAAATTTGCGTGGAAGTTTCTAAAAATATTTTGAAATGCGCAATAGATCACTTTTTTTACTGAAAGATCTATTGCGCATTTAGTTACTTTACAGATATTTACTGCGCATGTGGAAAAAATTGAGCAGAAAGTTCTAAAAATATTTGAAGATGCGCAAAAGGTCACTTTTTTAATTGAAGATCTATTGCGCATTTGAATACTTCACAGAGAATCACTGCGCATGTAAAAAAGTAAATTTAGAAATGTTTTCTGCGCAGTTTATCATTTTAAGACCTATCGTCCCGTTATAAAAAAATTTGCGACCTGTACCTGCGCAATAGATCACTTTGAAACATTTCATGCGCATAAGATTAAAAAAATAATAATTCTTATCTGCGCAGTAGATCATTTTGCAAAATACCAGTAAAAAAAATTATTTAGTTGCGCAGTAGATCACTGGGAAACTTTTGCATGTGCAATAGATTTTTCATATATATATAGTTAAAAATTTTTAATCACACCTTTTTTTTAACTTTCAAATACAAATTTAATTACTACTGGCAAAAGTAGCTAAACAAAATTGCAAAACAATCTTGGAAAATAATAATTATTATTTGACGTTTAAGAAAGATCGAAATTGCCGACAACAATTTGCCCAAGTATAAAATATTATCAAAGTGGAAAATTGAAAATGTTTATTTATGTGTTTCTATTAAATGAAATTTGAAAGGTTTAACGAAGACAAATTGTAAATCCCAGTTTTACTGCAAATTACAAATGTCGGGAGCATATATATATATATATAGAGTTGTTGCATTAAAGGCGAGCGTATCAATAACAATAAAAGGACTGATATTGTAATAATGGTACATGGGAAAGAATATTATTTCTTATTTCATCGAGAGTTCTTTCTCCCTCTTGCATCTTTCGAAATCCAACTCACACACCACACAAGGAAGAATCCAACGACCTACCCTAACCTCACCCAACTCTGAATTGCGTTTCGAGTTAAGACACCACAGTTAAGTGTACACGCCCACGCGCTGGATCCAAGCAAGGTGCACCACGATATGGTATGGGGTAATGCGTTAATTTCATAAACCTCTTTTTCATATTTATATTTATATATATATATATATATTCTTGAATCTCACTGCGCAGTGCTCATGTTTTATTTATTGCCTCGCGATTTTACAACATATCATCGAATCCTACGGAGAATTTATCGTCAGCCTTGATTCTGCCTTAATATATCGGTCGATAATTTTTTAATGTTAAATTTTTCATTTTTCCTTCCAAAAAAAGGAGCCTTACCGCACCATTTCAAGAGTCGTGGCTGACAAAAATTGTAAAAACAGTTCCATAATGATCTACTGCGCAACGTGACAAATCGTAGGGATCTAGTGCGCAGATGTTTAAATCATTGATCTATTGCGCAGAATATATATTTGTTTGAGTAGTACAAGTTTACAAAGAAAAATTGTTAAAGGCGTTTATAATGATCTACTGCGCAACGTTACAAATCGTAGGGATCGACTGCGCAGATGTCTGAATCATTGATCTATTGCGCAGTATATATGATATTTGTATGCGCAGTACAAGTCTACAAGGAAAAATTGTAGAAGGCGTCTATAATTATCTACTGTACAACGTTTTAAATCGTAGGGATCGACTGCGCAGATATCTGAATCATTGATCTATTGCGCAGTATATAGGATATTTGTAT
>JUFY01035612.1:3464-14168 GCA_001855655.1 Leptopilina clavipes
AAACTTTGAACAGAGTAACTTGGCCTTTACTCAATTTCTCGTTACAGTTAATATTTATTGTCAAATAGAACTTTCGATTTAAATAAACGAATTTCACATACAATTTATATATAAATTTCAATGTTTGTGGAAATTAACAAATAACTCAACAATTGTGAATAATTTTTTCTTGATTCTACCTAAATATCAAATAATGTACTGACATTATTCCAAAATTTCATCACTTCCAAAAGTAAAAACCTACTCTCTAAATTTGAATTAGTAAAAATTTTAACTAATTTGAATTAGTGACTTACTTTTTGCTTTTGAATTAGTTAAAATTTACTAATAAATAGTAAAAAAAATTTTTCTACTAAATTATTAGTAAATTTTAACTAATTCAAAAGCAAAAAGTGAGTCACTAATTCACATTAGTTAAAATTCTTACTAATTCACATTTAGAGAGTAACTGTAATTATAACAATTTATACATTTATAGTCATGGTAAATATTATTTATTAATTAGATAATTATTAATTAATAGGTTTAATAAGTGTAATTATTAATTATTTATTAGTGTAATTATTAATTATTTATTAGTTATTAATTTACTATTAGTTATTTATTAGTTTATTAATTAAATTGTAATTATCAATCGGTATTTGTAATATTACCAATTTAATATTTAATAATGATTATATGACTTTTGAAATATTATAATTACACATTAATTAAAATTCCATTTAAAAATTATTTGACACTCAAGTTTTCAATGTGCGATGTCTCGGAAAATTAAAAAATTGACGGCTGAAGAATTTTTAATGAATGGATTAGTGGCGTTGTAAAGCATTTCGTCACGTTCATAAACATTTTACGCTCGAATAAAGAATCCTGTAAATTTTGTAAAGCTTTTTCATAATATATTTATAAAAAAAAACAGAAATTCGAGAATTAGAAAAAAATTTCATTTACCAATAAACGTTGTTTCTTCAACAATAAAGAAGTTTTGGTGATAAATTATGAAAAGTACAGTAATTTAAATAAATTGTAAAATAAAATGACAATAAATGATAGAAAAAAATAAAAACATAAAAGAATAAAATATGATATATAAATAACAAAATAAAAAGAAAATGATAAAATGATAAAAAAATAAAATGCTAAATAAATAAAAAATTATAAAAAAAAAAAAAAATAAAACAATAAAGTAAATAAGATTAGAAGAAAAAATAAGAAACTGCGGTAAAATTTGATTTCTAGATTTTTTTTTCTAACTATGCGAGAGAGAAACTTTCGTTGGCAAAGAATAAAAACTGTTTTTTCTCGCCATGTATATAACGTTCGTAAAGGAATTTTTATTTAAAGTTTATAGCGAGACAATGTTTCCTTTTCACATTTCATTCCTTCTTTCTTTCTTTCTTTCTTTCTTTCTTTCTTTTTTCTTTTTTTTTTTTTTTTTTGCCTATAGACCAACAGACGATTTCTTTTCAATTAATATTTTTCTCGGACGCATTCATCCATTCGACGGCAATTTTGCGAATACATAATGTCTACTGTACATTGGCCATTTTCAAAAGCGAATCTCGCCTTTGGGCAAACGTTCCGAGTTTATTCACAGGCCTCTGCTGCGGATATTTGAATAGTTGAATTATGCACTTCGGAAATCGAAGCTAGTGTGTAGTATTCACCTCGATCTTTGAGCCAAATAAATGCATGCCTCGAGATATTCGATCAGTAATCGAATATATGCCCTCCCCACCCCTCCCTCTTTTGTATGTCGTACATACATATATGTACAGGATGAGAACATATGTGCGTCACGTCCATATATATGCAAAATTTTCATTATTAGAAATATATATATTTATATATCTATTGCATCCGAAGAAAATTTGCAGAATTGCAAATATTTTTGGGCCATATTCGAATTGCCAATAATGGGATATAAGAAAAAATATTTCGTATTAATAAAATATGTCAGTTGTAAATGTTTTTTGTTATTGTCCTCTAATTATATTGTTAATAACAATTATTAATTATTAATACCTATTATTATTAGGAAATAGTAATAATCGTAATAATAATAAAAATAATGAAAATACTAAAATAATAATAATAATAATAACAAAAATACTAAAATAATAATAATAATAATAATAATAATAATAATAAAAATAATAGTGACTTACCCAACTGCTAATATTGCTTTAAAGCTGACACCTGAAACAAAGTATTTAGTTTAGCACTTCTTTTAATTATAAGACATTCTTACTCTCTAAATTTGAATTAGTAAAAATTTTAACTAGTTTGAATTAGTGACTCACTTTTTGCTTTCGAATTAGTTAAATTTTACTAATAAATAGTAAAAAAAAATTTCTACTAATTTATTAGTAGACTAATAAATAGTAAAAAAAATTTTTCTGCTAATTTATTAGTAGACTAATAAATAGTAAAAAAAAATTTTCTACTAATTTATTAGTAAAATTTAACTAATTCGAAAGCAAAAAGTAAGTCACTAATTCAAATTAGTTAAAATTTTTACTAATTCAGATTTAGAGAGTAAATAATATACATAAGTATTAATTAATTCATTTATTAAACTAATTTTATTCAATCTTCTATTAATTTTAATCTTATACAATTTTTTTAACTAACCTGTTTGATTTGAACATAATTTTACTACTGAAAATAAATTGCAAGTATTATGTACAAGTCTGACAAAAATCTACTTTCACTACTGAAACTCTATTTCTGAGAATTAAATCAGAACTGTTAGACGAAAATTTATTAATACTACTGAAAACAATATTGACAGATTTAAAGAAATAAATATTCGTCTTACTAAAACTCATTACTACTGGAATTAAATTTTTAAGAGACTTTTCGTGTCTGACTATAACTTACCTATACTACTTAGCGGAAAAAAAATTCAAAAACGTCTGTATAACTAAATCTTATTTCTACTACTTAATTAAGAATAAGTTAACAAAATAAATAAAATGAAAAATTTAGTTAATTAAATAAAAATAAATAAATAACTATTTTGGAAGTGAAACAATCAATTCTAAAATAAAATTCACTGCAATATTATGTACTTTATGATACAATTTTTTGCAATAATTCAATAAAACTTAAATTTTAAAAAGAAATAAAAAATTTTCGTTCACTTGAACGTTCAAAAGGATCCTATTTTTTTTTACCGATTTTGGTTAAATAGAACTACTTAATAGTTATAATAAATAATAATAGTAATAATAAATAATTACTTTGGAAGTGAAACAAACAATTCTAAAATAAAATTCACTGCAATATTATGTACTTTATGATTCAATTTTTTGCAAAAATTTAATAAAACTTAAATTTTAAAAAGAAATAAAAAATTTTCCTTCACTTGAACGTTCAGAAAGATCCTATTTTTTCCACCGATTTTGGTTAAATAGAACTTTATTCGATTTAAATATTTACACAGAGAGGGAAAAAATTTTCAAAAATATGATTCATCAAAATGCTTACTCTCGTATTGATTATGAGTAGTATTCAATTTTTGCGTTATTGCTTGGTAAACATGAAAACTCGTTAGCATTTTACGATTTTTTGATTATTCGATAAACCCCCCGGTATTGTCATTTTCAATTAAAAAAAAAAACTCATATCTTCATTTAAATTTTTTCAATATTGCACAATATAAAAGAATGTTATTCAAATTCTTTTTTTCCTCTAACGATTTCAAGAATAATTGTTTTTGATTGAAATTAATATTCCTGGATGAACATAATGGATCAATTTCAAACTTGGAAAAAAAAGTGAACGAGCAAAAGAGTGAGAGAGAAATTGCAAAAAAAAAAAACACTTGACAATCATATTTTCGAAGAGAAATTAATTATTTTTCCTCTTTGCTAAATATTCGTTCTCCGGAAATAGGCAGCGTTTGACCTACTTACTATTTGTGTTGTGATCATTTGTATTTAAGCAAAGAATCAATCAAGACTGTGGGGAATGGGAAATTTATTTACTCGATTTCAACGGACAATTAACTCTTGAACCGGGGGAATTTAAGACGTGACAAAAAAAAAGGCGCAGTAAAGGTCAAATTAAAAAAATTAAAAACAAAATTTAATATTGAAGAAATTAAAGATTGAAGAAATAAGTAAAAATGTGAAGAAAAAAAAAATGACTTGATAATGGAAAAAGGACTAAAAGTATAAAATGAAGCAAATAGAGAAGGTGATGAAACATCAAGATGAAATGAAATGAAACATCAAAAAGTACAGTTATAACGTATAGGTTCGATTCTTTGCTTCTTTTTTTTTTGTTTTGTTTTACATAAACTAGCAATACACTGGTTCGAATATTCGGCATTGAAAAGCAATTTGCATGGGGAAGTAAATTCAATAGGAAAAGAGCATGAAGGCACTTTCTTGAAAACACACGTCATATTTTTACCATGTGTTTTCCCTCACCATTCGAACACACCGAACCTTCCAATTTTCTCTATACTTTTTATTTTCCAACGACCCTTTTTCTGTGGGCCGAGCTCCCGCAGTTTCTCTTCGGTTATATATATATAAACTTTCTATCGAAGGATCATATGCCTCCAGACATGCACACCCTTGGTATTTCTGGATCAAAATAGAGGTCGAACGGGGATTTAATAATTTTTTACTCGTTTTCTTTTTTCTTTTCTTTTTTTTTTTTAACAAACAGCTTTTGGGTTTAGAGAAAAACTTTTTTCCTCTTTCTCTCTCTCTCTTTGTGTATCGAAACTGAAATATACTCTTGAGTGCCATTGCACAGTGAAAAATGTAAAACGAAAAGGCAACGAATGAAAGAGGCAGATAAATATAGCTAACTGCAAGAATGATAGCAGGGAAAGAATGCATCCTTATTAAATTTTTATTTAGAACACACAAAAGAGGAGAAATTCTTATATTAAAATTCATTATTATTCATGGAAATTAAAATTATAAATGGATCGAGAAAGGAGTAGCTTTCTGTCAACAATAAATTTTTCCATTAAAAATTTTTCCCCTTTTTTTTGTACATGTTTTCTTTTTAAGGGAAATTTGATTCACGTTTTACTATAACTGAAAGAAAAACATGTCAAGAAATTGAATATTCTTGTCTGAGTGAAAGACATTATTATCACTACTGAATAGTTTCATTATAGTAAAAGTGGATTTAAGTTAGAGAGAATCTGCAAAAATAGAATCTGCAAATTCCAAAAATGTGGAATGTCTGACTAAAATCAACGTTTACTACTGAAACTAAAATTTTAAAAAATGTAAAATTTGTCTAACTAAAACCCTTCAATGGTACTGGATTTGAAATCAAAAGCAAAATTAAAATCAAATTAATTAAATTAATACTGCAATAAAATGATAAATAATGTAATTATCCTAATTGTTTGATTTAAAATTTACTTATTAAATTTAAAAATTAAACATATAACACAGATTAATCACTTATGACTGACTAAAACTTACTTCCACTACTTATACAAAGGAAAAACAAATATTACAATTTCCAAGTATTTCTGTCTGACTAAAATTACATTTACTACTAGCCTGTCTGACATGTCTGACTAAAACATACTTTTACTACTGAAAATAAATTGCAATTATTATTTACAAGTCTGACGAAAACCTAATTTTGCTACTGAAACTTTATTTTTAAGAATTAAATCCGAAATGTCTGACTAAAATTTATTCACACTACTGAAAACAATATTGAAGGATTTAAAGACATCAAAATTCGTTTCACTAAAACTTATTTTTACTACTGGAATTGAATAACATTAAAAAGTCTTGTCATGTCTGACTAAAACCTACTTTTGCTACTGAAACTTTATTTTTAAGAATTAAATCCGAAATGTCTGACTAAAATTTATTCCTACTACTGAAAACAATATTGAAAGATGTAAAGACATAAAAATTCGTTCTACTAAAACTTATTTTTACTACTGGAATTGATAACATTAAAAAGTCTTGTCATTTCTGACTAAAACTTACCTATACTACCTAAAGTAAAATAACGCGAAATTAAAAATAAAACTTTTAGGTTACGTCAGAAACTAGGAATAATAAAAATTTCTGGTAAAACTAATTCAAATAGTCAAATTTGACTATTGTTTTAGTTACTTTACACTTTACACTACAAAGTAGACATCTTACTAAAAATTAGTTATTTTTTACTATGAAGCAAAAATTCAGCCAAAATTTTACTAACAATTCGTTATTTTTAAGTAAAGAATATAACCTTTAGTGACGAAATTTTTTTAAGTATTTATACTACTGAAAATAATAGTGCTAAAAATTGAAAAAGATTTGTCTGACTAAAATTTACTTCCACTACTGGAACTCAACTTTCAAGTACACATATATAATTTTGACTAAAAGTTATAGTACTTTCATTATTGAAATTAAAAGTACAAGTACCTTATTAATTCCGTCTGTCTGACTAAAAATTGTTTACACTACTGAAACTAAAATTGCGAGACTTGAAACATTTCTATCTGATAAAAATCAACTTTTACTACTAAAACTAAATTTTTAAGAAGGTAGTCTGTCCTGTTAGACCAAAACTTACACTTACTTCTGGAATTAATGTTTCAAGAAGAATAATCCAGATTGTCTGACTAAAAGTTACTTTTACTACTGAATCTTCAATGGAAAAAAATTAATTCACTGCAAGATTTTAATTTTTCCTGTCTGACCAAAGTTCTATTTATACTACTGAAACTACTCTCTAAGTTTGAATTAGTAAAAATTTTAACTAATTTGAATTAGTGACTCACTTTTTGCTTTCGAATTAGTTAAATTTTACTAAT
This sequence comes from Leptopilina clavipes, assembly GCA_001855655.1. NCBI lineage: Eukaryota > Metazoa > Arthropoda > Insecta > Hymenoptera > Figitidae > Leptopilina > Leptopilina clavipes. The sequence goes on from JUFY01035612.1 coordinate 10,270, forward strand.
AAATAGTAAAAAAAAATTTGTCTACTAATTTATTAGTAAATTTTAACTAATTCAACAGCAAAAAGTGAGTCACTAATTCTAATTCGTTAAAATTTTTACTAATTCAGATTTAGAGAGTATTTTTACTTATAAAATACGAGGAGATTTCCACTGAAATTCAGTCATATGTCCACTGAAAATCAGTGGAATTATTACTGATTCAAATAGTCGAATTTGTTTTATCAGCAATCGGTAAAACAGCACTGTAAAAAAGAAATCTTACTTTCAGCTCACTTTTGACTAAAACCGTTTACATTAGAACCATTTTTGACTGAATTTCAGCCTTGAGAGTATGATTTTAAGTCCTAAAATTGACTTAATCTAGTTTTAAGCTTAAAATTTCGGCTATTTTTCAGTCAGTTTGGTTTTAAGATGTAAACAGTGTCAGAGTTTCTTTTTTCTGTGAGATTCAACTGTTTGAGTCAGTAATAATTCAACTGGTTTTCAGTGACACATGACTGAATTTCAGTGGAACTTTTACTAATGTACTTTAGTCGCTAAATTCCACCAGTGGAAGTTCACTGATTCAAATTTAGAGACAAAACAATTGAATTTCAATAAAAAAGTAAAGAAAAAGAAAATACGAATCATCGTTCTGATTACAAAATTAACGAAAAGAAAAATAGTAAATAAGAAATAATTTTCGGAGGTTTATTTCGAAAAATATTTTCAACAAAATGTTAATCATTTGTTGTTGCAATATAAAAGTGTCACGCTACGTGTTATCCCTTTCTTTCTTTTTGCTCCCCCTCTCAGAAACAGAGAAAAGCTTCACTCTAAACGGGAAAAGCTCTCTTTTATCTCGAAGAGAGATTTCACTCCATTAGAGTGGATTTTCAGTGAAAGAAATTTAGAGAACAATCTCTCTTTTTTTCTTTCTTTCTCTCTCTCTCTTTTTTATATATATATACATTTAGAATTTGGAGTTGAAAACGACCTTGCACGCAATCCACGCTATATATACGGAAAAGTTACGAAACGAGAGAATATCGTGTCAGTTCGGGTCAAAGAACTAACGGAGCGTCTAGTACACTCAGTGTCGGTTTATCATCCAACCCCCGCGCGTTGCAAGTACCTGGACATTAATTTTTATAGTACCGCCTCTTCCAGGCATGCGTATCGTTATACCATAGAGAGAGAGAGAGAGAGAGAGAGAGAGAGGACGACGGTGACAGAGCGCTCGTAAAGCGTCCGTCGAAGCGAACTGGTTAACGAAAATAAATGGAAACATAAAGTTTTCACCACGCGGTTTGACCGCGTTGTAAATTCCTGTCGAACGTATACGGGGAAAACTTCCCCTTTGACCGTTTAACTATTTAAGGGCGGCAAGAAGAGCTCAAGAAGAGACATCCGACCGAGTTATGTACTTTGCCTCAGGAGAAGTGATGAAAGTTTCTCTTCTCCTTCTCATCCTCCCTACTCCCCTCCACTCTCCTTTTTTTCCTTTTTTTCCAGTCCCATATTTTTTTTCCTCCCCTCTTCTTCTTTTTCCAAGTTTTCTTTAACTTTTCCTCCTCTTCTTCTTCTTCTTCTTCTTCTTCTTCTTCTTCTTCTTCTTCTTCTTCTTCTTCTTCTTCTTCTTCTTCTTCTTCTTCTTCTCCAGCATCTTCTTTAGTTTTCTTCTATTTAACCATTCCGCTTCTCTTCCTCTTTAATTCTTTCGCTCGTGTCCAAGCCAAAGGAATCAATTAGCAGCAAATAGCCAGCAATAAAACTTAGAGAGTTGATCAAATAGACTTTCCAAGTATCCGTCAAGTCGATTTTCCTCTACATCAGCCAAATTAAGAATTTACAAACATCCCTCCCTCCCTCTCTCTCTCTCTCTCTCTTTTGGTATTTAATTTAACTCTCATACTTTTTCATTAGTTCATTAAATTCACTATTTTCTACCATTAGAAGAGAGAGGCCATTTCTTTTCTATACAGACAAACTTAATTTGACCGCGCGTGTGGTTTTGTATCTCAATATTTGCTTTCAGTTTATCCTTCAAATATTTAGAGCACTTCACGTATCAATGGAAAAGTTTGAAAAGATAAATAGAAAAGAAAAAAAAAAACTAAAACGATTTAGAAAAGTAGTAAAGTGAAGTTAAATAAAGCAGATAAATTCAAAAGTTAACTAATACAAATACAAACAGGTCAATAAATTGACGCTCTAATATTTTCTTTTTGAAGAACCAATAATAATTTTTTAATTTAAAAAATAATTCCGTTTAAATATATTTTTTCTTTTTGAATAAAAAAAAATTTTCTTTATTACTTTCTAATTTGGAAAGAAATTTCAATTTGCAGGTCAAGAAAAGGCCATAACCTCAAAATTTGAGTCAAAGTTTTCAGGTCAAGAGGAAAACATTATCTTTAAAATTTAGGTCAACATTCACAAGTAAATAAAAATAATTTTCCAAATTAGGTAAAAAAATTGCAGGTCAAGTGAATTGAATAATCTAAAACTTAAGGTCAAAATTTACAAATAAAGAAGCGAACATTACGTCAAAAATTTAGGTCAATATTAACAGATCTGAATGCGAAAGTAGACAAAAAATTAGTAAAAAAAACGAACAAAATATGAAAAATTTGTTCTTTTTTCTTTGTTTGTAGAAAAGAATAATTGTTATTAATCGAAATAATGAATAAAATTAACAAATATATAAAAGATGAACACAAATAAATAATAGCTTAATAATAATAATAGATAATAAAACTAATAAATAATAATAATAATGAATAACAAAAATTATAAATAATAATATATCATAATAGTAATAAAAATTATAAATAATAATATATAATAATAGTAATAAATAAAAATAGAAGAAATAAAAAAAATGAAGAATATAAAAAATGTTTATTTTAAACCCCTCAATGGAATTTTTGAACAAAGATTTTTAGAGCCTCTAGGGTTAGAATTCACTGACTGTGTATATATATATGTTAACTCAATTTTTTTTTGCTGAGTAGTTATCATCACAGTCAATGGTTCTAACCCCAGAGGCCCTAGGAGCATTCGTTAAAAATAAATAAATTATTTCGTTTTACTTGTTCCCGTCATATTGTTTGAAAATAGAATAATAAAGTAAAAAAGCAAAAAAAAAAATTGCAACAAAAGTTTATCTCATTCGATTTTATGCTGACAAAGTCATTTGTGACGCGACGCGAAGAAAGGTACCTAAGAAGCAAAAAATTATAGGTTATGTTTGTCATTTTAAAAGTGAAAATGCATCAAGAGGAATAAGTTTTAATGCAAAATAATGATTTTCAAGTTTTTCTTATATCTAAAATATTCAATAAAAATTATTTTTCATTTTACAAAATTAAAAAATAATCCATTAATTAAGGTAAAACAATCATAAACATAACCTATAGTTTTTTGCTTCTTAGGTACCTTTCTTCGCGTCGCGTCACATTTAATAAATAAAAGTCAATAAAATACTCTTTTGCACCTATTAACTGTGTATAAAAGTATTATTTTTTAAATTATTGCGAATATTGACAACATTTTTTTTTTAAATAAAACTATTGTGAATAAATATCCACAAGAAATTATTAAAAAATACTCGAATTGAAACATTATTTTTCAAAATTTAACTTATTGTTGTTGATGGAAATTCTGTACAGAAAAGTTTCGCCGATTACTTTTCACTTACACATCCAAGGCTGTTTTACTTTCCGTGATTAAATTTTTCACAAAGAAAATGAAAAAAAAACTCTGCGCGAAATACTATAGAATATAGAAACACTGAAAAAAAAATTTATTTGATTCAAATAATGAATTACTTGTCTATTATCAAATAAATATTTATTTGTACCAAATAAATTTTATTTAAGTCCATTAAATGGTATTTGACTCAAGTACAGAAATTA
>JUFY01035612.1:19450-31702 GCA_001855655.1 Leptopilina clavipes
TAAAAATAAGAAAGAAAATGTTACAATAATTATAAGTTAATTGAATTAAATTTTTTTTGTAAAAAAAATATTCGATTTTTAAATTGAAATTTTCAGTTTGAATTTCATGGTAATATTTTTTTGATATTTTGCCATTTGAGCGAAATATTTGTTTTATTTAATTTCCTTAACATTTTTTTTTCATATTTTTTAACATTTTTTTTACAATAAAAAAAAATATATTATTACAATAAAAAAGCGGCACTCGGTCTCCGTTTTATTAGCTACATGCTATGAGTAGTTTGCACTCGATTGGTCTACACTTTCTATTGTGCTCTGAAATGTTAGAGAATGCTTGCTACGTCACTTTTTGAAAATAAGTATTCTCACTTTTGCATATTACAATATCACTCATTTGATTCTCACTCTTAATTAACTCTTTCTAATGTATCTTTCTTATTGACATAAATAAAAATTCTATTTATTATTAACTCCATAAAAAAATTTAAAGAAAATTAGAAAAACAAATTTAAAAATAGAATTTAAAATTAAAATTAAATTTTCCAATGGGTTTGGAGTGTTTGGACTTTATATTGACAGTTAAAAAGTGGAAAAAAGGGGAAAAATAATTTAAATTTTGCCGGATTTTATTATTGATAATTTGATTCATAATTTAATGAGTTATTAATTATTGATTATTAATTATTAATTATCATTTAATATTTAAAGCATACACGATAAAAATATAAAAATTACAAATTCAATTTTATGATGCCTAGCTCCGTGAATGAAAAAGAAAAAAGGTAAAAAGGATTTTTAAAAAATGTGTTCCTAGAAATTGAACTTTTTTCAAATTATTCTGGATTTTTCAGGTCGTTAATGTATTTTATTGTGAAATAAAAACAATAATATAAGGGAAATTAAAAAAAACGCAACGCTCGTTAATTTATCGTCCTTTCGAAACACCCTAAATGTGCGTCAATGTTGCATTTCTGTGTTATAGCCGCCTTAAGCTGTGTTACTCAAGCGATTTATAAACATAAAATTTAAAGAAAAAAAAAAAGAAAAATATTAAAATAAATTTATCAGAAAAAAATTTATTTTTAAATTTAAACACTCTTTTAAACCTATTTATAATAATAAACTAAACTAACAATGAATTAACAATTTCTACCTATTTTTTTTCTTGTTGGTGTAAAAAACTATAAAAACCCGAAAAAACACAAAAATAATACTTAATTATATTAAATAGTACATATTATTAATAATTATCAATAATTTGTACAATTATTATGTAAAATAGGAAAAGTTTACAAGAAAATCACGTCATTAAATAATGTCGATCTGCCCAATTTTGCCTGTGTCGTCCGTCTTGCTAGTCTGTCTGTTGCCAATTGACTCGAGAAACGTAAATATATAAACGAAAAATGAAAAAAAAATTTCAATGATGAAAACAAAGAAGCAGGAATAAAAAAAAATCTCCCAATAAATTGAGATTTCATGAGGAAGAAAAAACAATTCCGTCATCAAATGCGTTTAAAGGGGGGGTTGGAAACGGACAGACAGACGGACAAATTTTGCGAAGCTCTCTCACATATCGGGTAAGCTATAGCCGTCACTATCTGTCTTATCTGTCTGTCCGTTCGTCTCTCTGTTCATCTATCTGTCTGTCTGTTTGTCTATCTGTTTGCCCACCTTTACTTATAATATCCAATAAATTGCTCTCTCTATCTCTCTCTCATTTTTATCAATCTTCTGTATAAAACAATCAACTTTTATTCAAATTCTACTCTCTCAATTATTATCATCATCAAAAAGAAATTTTGTAAAAAAATAAAGAAAATTAATTAAATTATTTTCCATTTTTTTTTAATTTATGATAATAATTTTATGGATTGTTTGAAAATGTAAATTTTTTTTTAAATTTGGTTTTAGTCGCATATTGAGAAAAGAAAAATAAAGAAAAAAAAGAAAACGATTGATACTCTCTAAATTTGAATTAATTAAAAATAACTAATTTGATGGCAAAAAATCAGTCACTGATTTAAATAGTATTTCTAGTAAAAATTTAGTTCAAAATAACTAATTATTCTCTCTAAATCTGAATTAGTATAAAAATTTTAACTAATTTGAATTAGTGACTCACTTTTTGCTTTTGAATTCGTTAAAATTTACTAATAAATTAGTAGAAAAATTTTTTTTTACTATTTATAAGTAAAATTTAACTAATTCGAAAGCAAAAAGCGAGTCACTAATTCAAATTTAGAGAGTTAGTTAAATTCAATTTTAAGTTATGTTTAAATAACTAAAATTTTTGGTAACGGAAAAATAGTCAAATTTGACTATTTGAATTAGTTACCAAAAATTTTAGTTTAAAAAATTTAAATTGTAATTAAAATTATTTTTAGTTGTTAGTAAAAAAAATAATTTTTAGTAGAAAAGTAACGGAAAAATAGTCAAATTTGACTAATTGGATTATTTACCAGAAATTTTAGTTTAAATTAAAAAATAAATATAATTGTAATTAAAATTATTTTTTACAGTTTGTAAAAAAGAACTAATTTTTAGTTGAAAAATAAGAGAAAAGTTGTCAAATTTGACTAATTACATTAGATATGTTTCTACTAAAAATTAGTTACTTTTTGTTTTTACTAATTACATTAGTTATTTTTCTACTAGAAATTAGTTACTTTTTACTAATTACGAAAACAAAAAGTCGGTCAAGATTTTTACTAACAAATGAGTCATTTTTAACTAATAACAACAAATAATAATAATAACAAATTAGTTATTTTTAACTAATTGTTTAGAGTAACTAAAAGATTTAGAGAGTAATTTGTTAATTTATATTACAATAAATTGGTTAATAATAATGAAAAAAAATATATATACGGAAGATCGAGAGAGGAAGAATTTGAGTGTAAGTTTGTAAAAAAATTCCGTGCACATTATAATATTTAATTGTTGATAACTCACTCACTGTACACGGCCAATGCTCTGGGTATGTCGTATGCTGGATGGATTTAATGACTTAATTAATTTCCGACCTTTATATTAAATATTGACCGTTTCTGTTCCGTACGATAATACCTATATATATATTAATAAATATATCTCTATATATATTCTATATTGTTGTTGCGATGTTGATGTTGTTTAATAATACTCATTGTTGATGTTGATGTTGTTACCTTGATGTTTCTTGATGTGTTGTTTACTCGTTGTTATACCTTGCTGTTTGGTGTTTTTTTGTTGCACTAATAAATATACAAAACATTACATGTATATAATTAATCACAAAAAAAATATATATAAAAAAAAATTACCATTTCATCGTGCAGTGTTCGCGCCTTTCGCTCACCTGCATCGCCCCCTTAAGACAGGATGTTTCGCATACAAGATTCGTGCTTTGAAAGCGGAAAATTCTCCTGATGTGATATAAAATTAATTTTGTTGGAAAAAAAATTTCTTTTTTCTAGTAAATAAATAAATTTTTTAAAAAAGTTTTTTATTTCTAGTAAATAAATAAATTTTTCTTTTTGTATTGGAAAAAATATTCCTAAATTCTCTCTAAATCTGAATTAGTAAATTTTTTTTTAATAATTTGAATTAGTAACTGACTTTATGCTTTTGAATTATTCAAAATTTACTAATAAACTAGTAGAATTTTTTGTTTTTACTATTTTTTTATTAGTAAAATTTAACTACTTCGAAAACAAAAAGTAAGTTACTAATTCAAATTAGTAAAAATTGTAACTAATTTGAATTAGTAACTTACTTTCTGTTTTTGAATGAGTTAAAATTTACTAATGAATTAGTAGAAAATTTTGTTTTACTGTTTATTAGTAAAATTTAACTAATTCGAAAGCAAAAAGTTTACTAACTTTTCGCTTTCGGCCAATTCAAATTTTAAATTAGTTAAAATTTTTTCTAATTCAGATTTAGAGAGTTGATTCCTCTTTTTTTTTTTTTTTTTTAAAGTAGCGGGGAATGCGAGCGCGAAATGCGCGATCATTTTTTGTGCGAAGCATACATGTATACATTTTCAGCAAGTCAGCTCACGCTTGGAGTGCCTTATTTTTATATATACTTGATATCTACTTATGCCGTAAAGTTGTTGCCCTGCCACTAAAAACCACCTTCTTAACAAAAAAAATAAAAAAATTGTTTTAACAAAAATTAATATTTCAAAGAAGAAAGGAAAATCATTCGAAATGATACACTTTCAGTTATTCTAGAATATTAAATTCGCAAAAAAATACTAACTAACTAACTAAAAATATTAACAAAAACTTTTATTTTATTTATATATTAAATTAGGAATAATTTTTATCATATTTGTCACACAAAAAAATACAAATATCATTTTATTTTTATTTTAATCACTATTTTAAATCACCGTATTCATACAGCCCTGGTGGCCTCCCACCAGGAGTGGGGATAATGAGAACGAGAGAGATAGAACTAGAAACTCACATTGTCTCTCACTCACTCTCATCTCCCCACTCTAGCTCCCTTGCCTTCTTTCTCCGAGACTTTAATTACATAAAAACCCACCAGATATTTATTTCAATTTATAAACGATACATTTTTTAAAAATTAATAACAAAAAGAAATTAAAATTATTATTTTTAATTCTTAACGTATCAATTAATTCCGTAATACATGATTTAAATAAATTTTTCAGTAACTTGTTTGTAACTTGCAGAACTTGTTCTTAATGTCAATTTACATTTTTATTTTTTTTTTTATTAAACATATAATTTATATGTGAAATAAACTTTCAGATTGTTAAGGGGGTGGTTTGGTTGATCATTTCGTAATATATATATTTATATAATTATTGAGTGTGAATTGGAAAAAAAAATTTTAAATTCACAAATTATGTTGCAGGCTTGCATTCACCGCACGAAGGTTTGGCCGGTGGTTCCGGTCAGAGTATGTCCGGCCTTGCTTACTATCAACCCGAGCATCCTGGTTCGGCTGGTGTCGTGAAATATCCCGAAAACGGTCACGACACACTCTCGGATTTCGTGACATTTGTGTGCCAGGAGGCCGAGAACACTCAGCAGTTACCCCAGGTAGCTCTCGGATCCAAATACACGAAACGCAAAAATTTTCCTCTCGTATTTCATTTTACAAAAAAAAAAAAAAAAAAAACTTTCCCCTCTAAACGAGAAGAAATATTTTTGCACCGTGGATCATTTTTTTTGTGCACTTAATTTGTGCTCCCCTCTTCTTGATTCATTGGATAGATTCGTGAATTTGTTGCTTGATGAAAGGAAACTTTTTTTTCGAGGGAAAAGTAATTGAAAAGATTGGGTTGAGTGGGGCACAAAGTGCAGGACCGTCTTGGGCAAAATTCAATGCTTGGGGCAAATTAATAATTAATAATTAATAATTGATAATTGTTAATTCAATTGTCAAATTAAAAAAGTAGATAAAGTCTTTTGTCGAAACAAATTTGAAAATTAGATTTTTTTATCCTATTTCTCTTAATCTAAATTAGTAAAAATTTTAACTAATTTTAATTAGTATCTGACTTTTTGAATTAGTTAAGATTTAGTAATAAATAAGTACTCTCTAAATTTGAATTAGTAAAAATTTTAACTAATTTGAATTAGTGACTCACTTTTTGCTTTCGAATTAGTTAAATTTTACTAATATATAGTAAAAAAAATTTTTTCTACTAATTTATTAGTAAATTTTAACTAATTCAAAAGCAAAAAGTGAGTCACTAATTCAAATTAGTTAAAATTTTTACAAATTCAGATTTAGAGAGTAGAAATTATTTTTTTACTATTTACTAATGAAATTTTACTAATTCAAAAGCAAAAAGTCAGTCAAGTAGTAAACAAAATTTCTATTAGTTTATTAGTAAATTTTAAAAACTAATTAAAAAGCAAAAAGGAACTCTCTAAATTTGAAATAGTAAAAATTTCAACTAATTTGAATTAGTGACTCACTTTTTGCTTTCGAATTAGTTAAATTTTACTAATAAATAGTAAAAAAAAATTTTTCTACTAATTTATTAGTAAATTTTAACTAATTCAAAAGCAAAAACTGAGTCACTAATTCAAATTAGTTAAAATTTTTACTAATTCAAATTTAGAGAGAAGTAAATAATTCATAATTAGTTAAAATTTGTAAAAATTTCAATTAATGACTAAATTTTAGCTCTTGAATTATTTAAAATTTCACTTATAAATGGTTTAAAAAAAATTTGTCCTAATTTACTAGTAATTAAATTTTTAACTAATTTTAATTATTTTTTGACCTTTTTTTTTAATCAGTGCTAAAATTTGCTAATTTGATTACATGACTGATATTTTTCTTTTGAATTGATTTAATTTTACTATGTAATAAATAGTAATAAAAAATGTAACTAATTTATTATTAAAATTTAACTTAATTGAAAAGCAAAAAATTTGTACTAATTTAGATTTAGAAAAATGGGTGCCTTAAGCATTTTTTTTTTTTTGCCTTGAGACGGTCCTGCATGAGTGGATCGATGATCGGTGGTGTACGATTTTCAGGCACAACTCGCGGGTCCGCGATCTGGAATACAAAAGTTCTCACAGTATTACCCGAGTTCGATGTTACCCCCACCACCGCCGGCACCAATGGCGCGACCTGTAGCGATAATACGATCTACGGGTGAGCTCACGGCAAATAGTGCAAATTCACCGCCAACATCATCGACATCGCCGGCCGATTCATCCGAAATGGGACCGAATCAGGAACAAATGGCAGCGGCGGCCGTTGGCCTTGTCAGCTCATGCCAAAGTTCCGATCCGGGCGGTCGAAAAAGTCCTGCACGAATACTCGTCACTGCACCCCACACTAGTAGAGAATATACCTTCGCTCATTTTCACTCGCAACCGGGACAGGTGAGTAAGTTACTCTTTTATACATTTACATCTAGTCGTAATTAGCCAGTTAATTAGTTGAGTATTTGAAAAAAGTAGAAATTAGTCGATTGTTCAAAATCGAGAGAGTAGAAGTAAAGATTATTTTTTCACTAGTGAAATAGAACTACCTAGTATATGTATATAGAAATTAAAATATTCTGTCTGACTGAAACTGGGTTTTATCACTGAAAATTAAAATTACAATCAGAATTTTACGGGTTTCGTCTGACGGAAAGCTGCTTTTACCACTTGATAATAGAAATGCATGAAGTTGAAAGCTTATGTCTGACTGGAATTGACTTCTACCACTGACATCCAAAATCCACAAGAATTGAGAGAAATTTGACTAAAATTATTTATCAATTTACCACTGAATTCTAGATTTTTTTTAAAATTATTCTTTAGACTGACAAACTGACTCTTACTACTGAAAATAAAATTAAGTTTTTCCAAAGTTTTGTCTGACAGAATCTAACTTTTGCTACTTAGAGTAAAAATGCATGAATTTAGAAACTCCAGTCTAGTTAAAAATTAAAACAGACTTCGACTTGTAGTGAAAAAAGGATAAAAGCTTCTGTCTGACTAAAAGTGACCTCTACCACTGCAAACAAATTTACAAGAATTGAGAAAAGTCTGAAGAGAACTTGCCTTTACTACTTGTAGTAAAAAAGGATAAAAGTTTCTGTCTGACTAAAAGTGACTTCTACCACTGCAAAAAAATTTACAAGAATTGAGAAAAGTCTGACTAAAACTGTAATTTACTACTGAATCCTAAATATTCCATATTATTCTCCAGGCTGACAAACTGACCCTTACTACTGAAACTTAATTTAAAAGATTGTGTAAAGTTTCGTCTGGCCGAAACTTACTTTTACTACTGATATACAAACAACAATAAAAAATCCTGTTGAACTTAAAATTTCTGATTTCTCCATTAAAAATATTTTTCCAAATATTAAGTCTGACCAAAAATGTCTTCTACTACTGATTCTTCGGTTTTTATTGTTTATCACTTTGTCTGACTGAAACTACTTTTTACTACTGTAAGAACTGAAAATTTAAAAATTTGTCTTTCTTATTGTTTTTCTTGACGAACATTGACTTTTACTACTGTCACTGAAATTTCGTCTGACTAAAAACTGCCTGTAGCTACTGATTAATTGAATATAAAACATTTTCAACTATTCTGACGCCTTTTACTACTTGGTTTCAAAAATTACGAAAAGTTGGAAATTTTTTACACTTTGGCATGGGGTATGGGGATTTAATTCCTTAGATAATTGTTTTTTTAACAAGAAAAATGAAGTGTTTGTAATAAATTAAATATTTAAATAATTGAATAACTGAATAACTAAATAATTAAATAATTAAATAATAATTAAATAATTAAATAATTAAATTAAATAATTAAATAGTTTCATTAAAAATTGCTCTTTCAATTTAATAATAACTTAAAGTAAATTAAAAATTTAACTGATTTTACAATTATTTCCACTAGTTTTTTCAATTTTTTTTTTTAATTTCCCAGTTATTTAACATCGCATAAATTTTCTGATGACAAAATATATATTTAGTTTTTATTTTTCATATCGCGCTTATATCCTGCTGACTTATAAACGATTGCAAAAATTAATGTTTGACGCAGCAAATCTTCACCTACCCTACCATCAGCTCGATGTCAGGAGTGATTTCACCGACGAATCTTTCCCTCTTCTCATCCCCCGTTTCTGTAACGAGACCAGTGGCAACGCAGAGGTCAGTTTCCAACGTTCCCCCACGTTGGAATACAGCACCCTTCATAAATCTGGAGGACGATTACAACATGATAGCTCCAATTATTGCGGGTACTGCCAGTGAACCGCCCACCGCCATGGACGATGGTAACAATATTATTATTTCAAAAGCAAAAAAAAAAAATATATATTTAACAAAATTTTTCAAACATTAAATCTCTGATCCAGTTCAAAAAAATTGTAAGAAAAATATTAATTAAAATAAATTTCAAAAATTGTTGTGTGAAAATTATTAATTACCAATAGTGACTGTCGCTATGGAAACGGTTGCTATGGTAATCGTTGCTAAGATGACAATTGCCATGGAAACCGTTGCTATGGTAACAGTTGCTAAGATAAACGTTGCTACTGAAACGGTTGCTATGGTTACCGTTGGTACTGAAACCGTTGCTAGGGTAATTGTTTCCATGGAAACCGTTGCTACTGAAACGGTTGCTATGGTTACCGTTGCTAGGGTAATTGTTGCCATGGAAACCGTTGCTATGGTAACAGTTGCTAAGGTAATCGTTGGTACTGAAACGGTTGCTATGGTTACCGTTGGTACTGAAACCGTTGCTAGTGTAATTGTTTCCATGGAAACCGTTGCTATAGAAGCGGTTACTATAGTAACAGTTACCAATTGATTTAAACCGATTGCAAATAAATAAAAAATTTTCAATTATTACAGATCGTTATTTTCATTCGGTCCATGCAAGCAATGTCGTTGACAAAAATGGCAACGGTGGAATGATGGGAACTGAATTAGTTGGTACCGATCCTAATTCGCATCATCATCAACAACAACAACAGCAACAACAACAACAAGTGATGCAAGATAAATCTGGAAGACCTAAATCTCCTCCGTGACACTGGAGCACGATTTTTTTTCGACTCTTCAATCTCTTATGGTTCGGTTCATTCACAACATGCTCAATGATGTTGACACTCGTTTACGCCACGAGTTGGCTGAATTTAAAAGAAAAAAAACAGACAAACAAATTTCACGTTGGAAACGAATTGGTTCTGTCGATTATTTTTTTTTCATTTTAAAATTTCACTTTTGTATTCTTAAAAAAAAAGAAAAAAGTAAAGCAAAAAAAAAAAAGAAACAAAGAACAAAAAAATGAAAAAGACGAAATGAATCGAAAGTGAAATGAGACATGATTGAAAAAATAATAATTGAGTGTTTCCCTGACCCTTTTCACACAGTGTAAGGAAAAAAAAAAGAAACCCTCGCGTCGCATATATGACACTTGCCATTTTTCTTCAGCAAAATTTTCTATAGCCTACTAGCGAGTGCTGGCACTTTTATTAACAATTATCAAGACTTCTATTTCTATATACATAGGAAAAAAAAACATTCTAGAATGAAAGTCAATTAACAGCCGATCTCTCTATCTGAAACTAATTTTTCAATGAAATGACAAATTTTTCTTATGAAAAGAAAGAATTTAAAATTAAATTTTTTTTAAATTTTCAATAATTCTTTCTTCCCTTTGATTAGATTTTCAGTGGAATTTAAAAATTAAAAATTTTTCTTTTCTTGAAATATTTATTATACTAGAAAATATATTACCCCCTCTTAATCAAATAAAAACGAACTTTTAAATTAATTCTCTTCATGAAAAAATGTTCTTGATTTGTAAAAAAAAAAATTCTCGTGCCAGTAAAATGATACTTGAGTGAATTTGTTAATTATTGTAAGGTCAATGGAAGATGCTGTATACCGTTCGTTCCACGTGATTAATTATTATTGTAAATAGAAGCGATAAGGTTTATTGATTGAATGGCGAGTATTTCTCATCAGTAAACTTTGTCGAAAATTAAAAAAAAAAAAAACGCGACTATAATTTGTGATACCGTGACCATTATTATACCTAACTAAAACAATTGTTACGCTGAAACGCAATTAAATATGGTTAAGGGGAATAGGGAGGGTCAATTATCGAACGAATTACATGTTATATCCCGGTTGATAAAAATTTTTTCGACCCGCTATTATTAACAAGTACTATCGTTTATGCCTAATGCTCAGGCTAGTGCTAACACTAGTAAAGACTAGTGCGGACTAGTCACCAGAGGCTGCTAGTTAGAAACATTATAGTATTTAATACTCAATTACCGGTCATAGACAGAATTTTAATTTTACAAAAATTATTCTAGATCTTTTTCTCTTCAGATATGAAAAAATTTTTTTCCACCTGTCTCTGTCGAATGTTCTTTTTCTTCTTTGGAATTATTTATTTTCCATTTTCTATTTATTTCCTATAATTATAAATTACAATAAAGTAAAAATGTTCCTTAATTGGTCAAAGTTATGCCTATTTGCACTTTATTGGCTTATTGTGAGTAGAGGGGGAGAGTTGATTCACACCCATTTTATGACCGATCGAGCACTATTGGCTCTTCCCGGTCAAGTGGGAGTGTTTTTCCTCGAACCACGCCCACTTTGCGCCAATTCGCAACTTTTTGAACCCAAAATTATAAATGTATACAATTTTCTCAAAATCTAGAATCTACAAAATAATAATTCTGCCAGAACTGAATTTTTTTTTTCTCTTTTTTTCCCACTGGAACTTTCGATGGAGATCAAGGTGGAAACGTTTTTTCTTTTTTGTCCCTCTTAAATCCCGACGATTATTTCAAAAGTAGAGTTGAAAATAATTTTGTTTTTTCTTATCTTTTCAAAGACAATTTTGCAAGAGGTACCGTCCAGCCTCTCATCGATTTTTATTGTGTCGATAAAATTTAAAGGCAAAAATTTCTCGCGGATCGATTATGTTGTATGATTAATTTATTTTATAGAACAGTGAGTTTTGTAAGTAGTATAATTATTATTTTTATTCGATAGAAAAACGATCT
The DNA here is from genome assembly GCA_001855655.1 of Leptopilina clavipes. NCBI lineage: Eukaryota > Metazoa > Arthropoda > Insecta > Hymenoptera > Figitidae > Leptopilina > Leptopilina clavipes. The sequence continues at coordinate 30,975 of JUFY01035612.1, forward strand.
TTGTAATCATTGTAGTTATTATTATTATTATTATTATTATTATTATTATTAATTATTATTATTATTAATTAATTATTATTATTATTATTATTATTATTATTATTGTTATAAAAAGATAATAATATACAAATAATTATAGATAGTTATAGAACATACCTTCTCAACCCTGTGTATTGCTTATCCAGAGTGTCTGATTTCGGATGTTCCACAACCTTCCTTTTGCAAGACTTTGCCCACGCAACCCTGCTTTCCATTGTCTCTGTAGATAATTGCCATTCGTTTTATCCCGCCAATTCAGAAGTATTTCTCAACGTTTTATCCCCGCAGTGAAAATGATTATTAACAATTTTTTACATTTCATAAAATCAGTTTATTATGTGGAAAATAATTGTTTCAAATTCGTTATTCAAGTGTTGTTTTCTATAGAAAAATAATCAAGTGCTACATAACCAGAAGACCTATTTACATCTCGTTCCAGTTCTTTCAGGTAAATACAAAAAATATTTTCTCGATGTAAGACAATTATTTGGAACATTTGGAATTAGAATATAATAGCAATTTTTGGCATTTTCTTACATTCCGACAGTGAAATTAAATTCCGGAAAAAGTAAAACGAATTTTTTTTTAATTTATTACTGTTTTTTTTGTCACATAATGTGGACCACCTGATTCTATTTGTCGGGTTAATTTCTTTTGTATTGGACATTCATTTTCACTGTACCAGGCAA